>CM043316.1:52241250-52498750 GCA_023736055.1 Quercus glauca | reverse complement strand
TAAAAGGCTCCACACAATATATCCAAAACAATAAAAATAAAGACAGACAATCTACTACTGTAAGTTTCTAAACCAATTCCACCTTAATAGCAAATTATTTGTTTTATAATAAAAAAATACAACTATTTGGGCAGCAAAATTAAAAAAATACAACTGTTTCACACGTGCTACTCAACAGCTCGGCACGATTTCACACACTGTCCAGTCATATCATCCATATTCACATGAATACTTAAATATATGAATAATCATACCCTGGTGCCAGGGACATAGCACTGTGTCAATTAAAAACGATACTCTGTTCAAGAACACTGCAACTACTGCCGACATCTTCAAATCTCACTATGACATTGGGAACATTTAAAATCCTGTTCATGTAGTGTTTTTCAGCCTGTATTGACATGACAAGCCCTAATAACTAAAATTGTAATGCTTGGAACATGAATTGAGGTTATAAATGCACCACAATAATGATCTTATTTCTACCCTACTAACTTCGTAGATTGACTAAGCTATGAGTCGCAACGCCTCAACATCAAATTGTACAATGCGAAACAAGTTTGGATCTACTTCAACAAATGGATTATCTCAAGTTCCAGCAAATCAACAACTACAAACATACACAGAACACTATGGAGGGAAATGGGTTGGAAAGAAGAGAGATTTCCTTAATATGCCAATATATATGTACGAGAGTCTTGGAAGCGTCAGGCACATCATGGTCGGCAAACCTACAAAACTAAGTATAGATACCACCGCAATAGAGTTCACCGTAGCAGAACCACCATGGTCAACCCTATACGAGAAGAGGTGTGAGTTAGAGGTGTATTGTCGATGGCATGGGTTACGAGTTCCTAAGGCACGCTCAGCCGAGTTACCTAGAGATAAACCTGCCAACATACTTGCTCGTCTTAAACAAGAGAACAATCAAATGCAAAGGTGATTAGACCGTTTTCATGCAATACAAAATGTTGTTGTTAATGTCTGACAACTGATGATTATGTACATTCAACTTTTGCAAATCTAAAGATTAACTGTTCATTAACTGTTGAGTTTACACGATCTTGTTCATTCAATGATTTCGAATTTTTCAAGAAATTCGGATGATCAATACATTAGTACACAGTTTTCCATTTAATTTTCACGATTTTGTACATTTAACAAATTCAAACTTTTCAACAAATTTAGACTATCTGTACATCTAATTTACACAATTTTATTTTGTACTTTCAAGATTTTATACAATCAACTAATTCAAATAATCTGTACATCTAAATTTTGTTTTTTACAAATTTGAACATCTGTACATCTAATGTACACAATTTTCTCTTGAATTTTCCTGATTTTGTACTTTCAACGAAATCAAATTTCTCAACAAGTCCAAAATATTTGTACATCTAATGTACACAACTTTCCATTGAATTTTCATGATTTGGTACATTCAACAATTTCAATTTTCCATTAAGATTTCACGATTTTGTACGTTCGACAATTTTGAAATCTTAATCAAATCAGGATGATTAGTACATTAGTACATAGTTTTAAATTGAATTTTCACTATTTTGTACATTTGACGACTTCAAATTTGGAAACAAATTTGGATGATCTGTACATCTAATGTAATTAATTTTCCATTAAGTTTACTCAATTTGGTATGTTCTTCAATTTTCATTTGAATTTTCACAATTTTACACATTCAACGAATTCGAATTTTTCAACAAATTCGTACTATTTGTACATCTAATGTACACAATCTTTCCCTTGAGTTTCACAATTTTATACATTCAATGAATTCAAATTTTTAAACAAATTCATACGATCTATACATCTAATGTACATACTTTTCCATTGAATTTTCATTATTTTGTACTTTCAACGAAATCAAATTTCTCAACAAGTCTAGACTAACTGTACATCTTATGTACACCTTCACGATTTGGTACATTCATTGATTTTCCATTGATTTTTCTCGAATTTCTACATTCAACTAATTCAAACTATTTTACAAATTCGAATTTTTCGAGGGATTTACCATTAGGTGATTTATACGAATCATTCATTTTTCTTTCATGGAGTTTGTCCATTATTCATATGGTTACATATTTAAAAAAACACAAAAACCATTTAAGTGCAATAACTGCGCCAATGCTAAAAACAGTTACGCAGAAAACAGTGAACAATTTTTACGAGAAAACAGTGATCAATTTTACTTAATGCAAAAAACAGATTTTATGAATGCAGTAAGCAGATTTGAATATACAATAAATATGATGTGTAGAGAGCAAATTTTATTAATGTAGAAACAGATTTTATCAATGCAGAAAAATAGATTCAATTATTGTGAAATTCAAAAATGAAAAAGCATTTAGATTTGGCATTTAAATTTAGAAAACATGATTTCACTAGGTGCTTTATGAGAAAACAGCAAACAATTTTTTAAACAATGAACAGAGAATAATTTACACGGAAAAGTATATAACAAATATAGATTCTATTCTCTCTCAGCCCCTAGACAAAGGGAAAGTATATAACAAATCTAATATTGAAAGGCTTTAAAGAAACAAAATATTTGGTCAAGAACCTGCTTCGAAGTTGTATGTGAAAACTGAAAACCCAACCTACCACCTTTATTTGGTCAAGAACCTTTATGCTGCTTATGACAACTTATTTAAGTACAGTAACAATGCCGCTCAATTTTTTATTTTGGCAGTTCTTTGGTTTTGATTTCCCGCAATGTATTTCGTGGCATAGATTTTTGGATAAACCCAAAAATGTTTAACTTTTTAGATAAACTAAATAAGGAGTAATAATAATAATAAAATGTAATAAAGGGAAATTTTCAATACATTACGATTCATTGTATTCAAATAATCTCTAATTTCTACTCATTTTGTCGCACTTGTTCTCTATTTCTACATGGTAGACTGTAGGTGAAGTAGAAAAAATAGTGACTTTATTAGACAGTGATAAACAACCAATCACAATCTATCATTGTTGGATAATTTTAACAAAGTGTGTATCAAAATAGATTTTATCAATGCAGAAAAACAGATTCGATTATTGTGAAATCGGAACATGAAAAAACATACAGATTTGGATTTTTAATTTAGAAAACACAATTTCACTAGGTGTTTTATGAGAAAATAGCGAACAATTTTTTAAATAGTGAATAGAAAATAATTTACGCAGAAAAGAGAGTGAATAATTTTTTAAATAATGCTGAACACAAAATAATTTTATGCAAAATCGTAGAAATAGTTTATGCAGAAAATAATGAACAATTTTTATGAGAAAACAATGAACAGTTTTAATTAATGCAGAAAATAGATTTTATAAATATAGTAATCAGATTCGAATATAGAGTAAACCTATTGTGCATAGAGCAAATTTTATTAACATAGAAACAGATTTTATCAATGCAAAAAAACAAATTCAATTATTGTGAAATTTAAACATGAAAAAGCATTCAGATTTGACGTTTAAATTTAAAAAACACGATTTCACTAGGTGTTTTACGAGAAAACAATGAACAATTTTTTTTAATAGTGAACAGGAAATAATTTATGCAGAAAAGAGAGTGAACAATTTTTTAAATAACGCTGAACAGAAAATAATTTTATGCAAAATCATAAAAATAGTTTATGTAGAAAACAGTGAACAATTTTTATGAGAAAACAATGAACAGTTTTAATTAATGCAAAAAACAGATTTTATGAATGCAGTAATCAGATTCGAATATAGAGTAAACATGACGTTTATAGAGCAAATTTTATTAACGTAGAAACAGATTTTATCAATGCAGAAAAACAAATTTAATTATTGTGAAATTTAAACATGAAAAAGCATTCAGATTTGATGTTTAAATTTAAAAAACACGATTTCATTAGGTGTTTTACGAGGAAACAATGAACAATTTTTTTAAATAGTGAAAGAAAATAATTTACGCAGAAAAGAGAGTGAACAATTTTTTAAATAATGCTGAACAGAAAATAATTTTATGCAGAATGCTAAAAATAGTTTATGTAGTAAACAATGAACAATTTTTATGAGAAAACAGTGAAGATGGTGTGCAAAGAGCAAATTTTATTAATGTAGAAATAGATTTTATCAATGCAAAAAAATAGATGATCTGTACATCTAA
This sequence comes from Quercus glauca, assembly GCA_023736055.1. Classification (NCBI taxonomy): domain Eukaryota; kingdom Viridiplantae; phylum Streptophyta; class Magnoliopsida; order Fagales; family Fagaceae; genus Quercus; species Quercus glauca. The sequence goes on along the minus strand of CM043316.1, from coordinate 52,494,609 downwards.
TGTAATTAATTTTCCATTAAGTTTACTCAATTTGGTATGCTCTTCAATTTTCATTTGAATTTTCATGATTTTACACACTCAACGAATTCAAATTTTTCAACATATTTGTACTATCTGTACCTCTAATGTACACAATTTTTCCTTGAGTTTTTACAGTTTTGTACATTCGATGAATTCAAATTTTTAAACAAATTCATACGATCTATACATCTAACGTACATACTTTTCATTTGAATTTTCATTATTTTGTACTTTCAACAAAATCAAATTTCTCAACAAGTCTAGACTATCTGTACATCTTATGTACACATTCACGATTTGCTACTCATTGATTTTCCATTGATTTTTCTCGAATTTCTACATTCAACTAATTCAAATTTTTCGTGGCATTTACCATTAGGTGATTTCTATGAATCATTCATTTTTCTTTCATGGAGTTTGTCCATTATTCATATGGTTACAAATTTAGAAAAACACAAAAACCATTTGAACGGTTTAGACCCCTTAAACTATAACCAGATTGCGTAGCCTAGATTAATTAGCCATGTTTTTACTTAGTCAAATTAAACAGTTCTAGGTTAAAACAATCACAAAATCATATCAAGCATATAAAACATATAAAGCAGCGGAAAATAAATAACACATGATATGATCACCCAGGAAACCACACGGAAAAACCTGGGGAGGATTTTACCCACCGATCCTCAAGGCAAAACGGAATCCACTAAGAAAGAATTAAAGTTCTTACAAAAGGACTTACAAGCTCCCCGCTTGACTTCCTAATGCTACCCACCAGTAAAACTTCCTAACACGACCACGCGCAGGCTCCGAGTCCACGGACTACTTCTTTCTTTGAATCCCTTCAATCAGCTACAAGCACCCACGATTGATATTCTTTAAGCTTTAAAGGCAGCAACCAAGTTGATCATCAAGATGTTGAAGTGATCTCAATCTTGAAAGCCCTAAGCTTTGTGTAAAGGAAAGCTCCTCTAGATCTCACAAGAGATTTATACAAAACCGCAATGTATGAGCAACAATACAACTTGTGCAACTCTGAAAAACGTGGCTAGGGTTTGCCTTATATACCTAGGGCAAAAACATAAAACCCTAAACGTTTAAAGAGTTTGGGCTGAGTTGGAAATTCTGCAGAAAACGCATCTGGGCCGACTTTCGATCGATCGAGTCTAACCTTCGATCGATCGAGCCAGGCCGAAATGCCCCAATGCATCTGCAGTCACTCGATTCCAACTTTACAATATTTTATCAACTTTGAGTAAGCCTAAACAAGACTAAATACAATGTTTTGATCATGGTTTGCCAACATTACAAATTAGAGTTCTAAATACATAAAATCCTAAGACCTTAGAACCTAACACCATTTAAGTGCAATAACTGCGCCAATACTAGAAATAGTTAATGCAAAAAACAGTGAACAATTTTTATGACAAAACAGTGAACAGTTTTAATTAAAGCAAAAAATAGATTTTATGAATGCAGTAAGCAGATTTGAATATACAATAAATATGATGTGCAGAGAGAAAATTTCATAAATGTAGAAACAGATTTTATCAATGCAGAAAAATATATTCGATTATTGTGAAATTCAAACATGAAAAAGCATTCAAATTTGGCGTTTAAATTTAGAAAACACGATTTCACTAGGTGTTTTATGAGAAAACAGTGAACAATTTTTTAAATAGTGAACAGAAAATAATTTATGCAAAAAAGAGAGCGAACAATTTCTTAAATAATGCTAAACAGAAAATAATTTTATGTAAAATCGTAGAAATTGTTTATACAGAAAATAGTGAACAATTTTTACGACAAAACAATGAACAATTTTAATCAATGTAGAAATTAAATTCATATTTTGAAATTAAAATCTCTATATCTTACAATGCTTCTATTTAAATAAATAAAAACATAGAAAAGCTACTTATTTTTATCTTTATGTTTATTTGTCAATTATCCTCAAGCAAAAAAAAAAAAAAAAAAAAAAAATACACAGTACTCGAGTTTGGTAAACTCGATTACTGTAGAAAAAAAAATTTCTGTATTTTTTTTTATATTGCATGGTACTCGAGTTTACGAAGCTCGAGTACCAATTTATTTTTTTTAATTACCAATTTCCAGCTCAGCAGCCACGGTGGAACTATAAAATAGGGTACTCGAGTTCACCAAACTTGAGTACTAGAAAAAGTGGTAGATTCCCATTTATTTTTGAAACAGTGGTTTTTTTGCTAAAAATTTCAAAAAATTGTGGTATTTGGCCATTTTGGCCTTAGAACATATATATTTTTGTTGCAGACAATCGTTATTCTATCTTACTTGATCACTACCGAACCAGCTGAGCTTATGGGTGAATTTTTTGGATGCATGCATATGAAAATCATCATATATGACAACTGGGATTGCATGAAATCGGGGGTGTTAGGTTCAAAGTACTTACGAACTAATGTATTAGAACTCTAATTTGTATTGTTAGCAAACCATGATTAAAACAGGTTGTTTAGTCTTATTTTAGACTTGCTCAAAGTGTATGCGTTTTATGTAAAGTTGGAATTGAGTAGCTGCAGAAGTTTTAGTATGATTCTGCCTGGCTCGATTGATCGAGAATTAGACTCGATCGATCAAAATTTGGTTAGAACGTTTTTCTACAGAATTTCCAACTCAGCCCAAGCCCATTAAGGATTAGGGTTTCTGATCTACTTCTCCCCATATATAAAGGAAACCCTAGGCATGTTTTTAAGTGATTTTAGAGAGATTAGAGTCCCTTTTGTGTCTCTTTTTGTATTTAGGGTTTTGTACCTAAAAGCTCTCTAAAGGTTGCTCTGCTTGCTACGCGTGTGAATCTCTTGTGAGATCTGAGAGATGCGTTTTATGTAAAGTTGGAATCGAGTAGCTGCAGAAGTTATAGTATAATTCTACCTAACTCGATTGATCGAGAATTAGACTCGACCGATCGAAATTCGGGCAAAACATTTTTCTACAGAATTTCCAACTCAGCCCAAACCCATTAAGGATTAGGGTTTCTGATCTATTTCTCCTAGTATATAAAGGAACCCCTAGGCATGTTTTAAGTGATTTTAGATACATTAGAGTGCCTCTTGTGCCTCCTTTTGTATTTAGGATTTTGTACCCAAAAGTTTTTTAAAGGTTGCTCTGCTTACTGTTTGTTGAATCTCTTATGAGATTTGAGAGGTGGTTGCCTTCACACATGCTTAGGATTATCAAGAAGGAGATTTCATTGAGAGCTTGATGATCATTTCAGTTGCTGCAATAAGAGCTTAAAGATATATAAGTAGGAGTGCTTATACTTGCTGGAGAATCCAAGAAAGAAGGAATCTGTGGTCTCGGAGCTTGCACATGATCGTGTCAGTAAGTTTTCTACATGAGGTAGCAATAGGATGTTAGTGGTCTAAGTCGCTATTATAAAACTTCGATTCTTTCATAGTGAATTCAATTTTACTTTAAGGATAGCTAGGTTAAATCCTCCCAAGTTTTTTACCTGTTTGGTTTTCCTGGGTCATCATATCTTTGTTTTCTTTACTTTTCACACTTTACGTTAATATGATTGTATGATTGTGTTAACCTAGATCTGGAATTTGGACTAAGTAATAACTTGGCTTCTTAACTAGGTTAATCCAATTGTGTTTTAAGGGGTCTAAAAAATCACAAGTGGTATCCGAGTAGGTTGCTCTTTTGTTGTAGATCTTTTGATCTAAGAGCTGATCCTTGATCCCTCTTATCATGGATAATTTGAAGTGTCTTTCTGCTCATGTTTGTGATAATTTGAATAAAGAAGATGTTGTTTTTGTTGATTTTATTGATGCCTATAAAACTTTCGGTAAGGAATTATTGAAATCTTTGAAAACAGCTAAGAAATTCAAGGAATAGTTAAAATTGGCTAATCTTGAAAAAGAGGAATTGGTTGTTAGATTAGATGAATCTAATAAAAATAATGAATTTTTGACAAATCAAATTTCCTCTTAAGATGAGAAGATGAAAAGCTTGGAACAAGAGTTAGTTGAATTTAAAGCTAAAATTGAAAATTTGACTAGTACCAAGTCTGTTGTTGATAACAGAAGTGTTTTTGTTTCTCTTAAGCCTAAAGCTGAAAAATTTTATATGCCTCCTTTTAAAAGGAATCATAAAGAGAAGGCTTATTTTGCTAGGTTAGACAAAAGTAAAAGTTCTGATGTAGATACTGAAGTTTCTCAACCTATGTTTAAACCTACTGTTAGAGAGCATAATAAACCTGTTTTTGTGCCTACTTGTCACCTTTGTGGTGTTGTTGGTCATATTAGGCCAAATTGTTCTTTATTGAGGTAAAAACCAAAGTTTAAGACTAGAATTATTGTTAGGAATACTAATGTTCCTAAATTTGTTCATGTTTGTCACTTTTGTGGTGTCTCCGGTCACATTCGTCCTAAATTGAAATTTAAACATTCTATATGTCAATCTAGGATATGTGATGATATTTCGCCTGCCATAAGTCCATATAAATTGTTTCATATTCTTTTGAAAAATTTAAGCTTGCTGGCTTGTGAAAATAATTTGCAAGATTTTAGTTTTTCTCAGAAGATTGGTGCAATCCCTCAAATACACTCTGCTTCACATGGATTTTCATCTCCAAAGTCGAAGACTCGTGCTATGTGGGTGAGAAAAGATTCTCTAAGGTGAGTGTTTCTGACTTGTCCTTGATTTAATTTTTTCAATTAATTTTGGACATGTTTTATTTTAGTTTTTGGTTGTTTTATTTTCTTAGGTTGTTTTGATTATTCAAAAATCCAAAAACATTGAAAATTTTTAAAAAGACAAAAATCTTTTATTTTGTGTCTAGTTTTTTTTTTTTTTTCTTAAGGATTACATGAATTATGATATCTCTCTCTTGATTTAGAACATGCTTGACATTGTGGAGAAACTTGAATAGTGTGTGTTATATAAGTGCTAAACTTTTTTCTGATTTTGTGTGAGTATGTACTAGTTTGTACATGTACTCGTGGGTTAATTAAGAAATTGATATTTCTTGTTTGTGTACCCTCTATAACTTAGTTAAGCACTATCATGCATAGCTTTGCATTGTTCATTTAGCATAATATGTGCTTTTTGTTTTTGGTCATAAATTTTTTAAATCAAAAAGATTTTTGTGTTTTGTATTTCACATCCTGGATTTATATTCAGGATTGACCATATTATCTTTACAAAACATGTTTATGTGCCTTGTTTAGCTTGGATGAGCTTATTTTCTTGCACTTTACTAGTTTGAGCTTTGTAGTGCATGTTGTGTGGGAAGATGTTTATATTTTTTGATCACATGATCTTGATCTTGAAGTCACATGCCTTTGATTGTTGGACTTGATCTTTTTGAGAAAGGCATAAATAACCATCTCAACACTGTTTACTAGCTAATCATGAACATCTTAGTACATATCGTAAAATTTTGTTTTCGAGAAAGTGTAGCACATGCACAAAAAAAAAACATAAGTTGTATGTTAGGATTAGTGCCCTTAAATCCTATTGTATGATGCTATGTACGATATTAAGTGTGACATTATGTATGACTTAATATTATGATTAATAAAGTTGTTTTATTATTATCTGAAATAATGGTAACATGAATATTCGGACATTATCACATAGTCCATGAGATGCATAGTATGTGATTTATGTGATTTAGTCACTGAAGATATAAGTCACAAATTTTTTGTAAACTCAGAATTATAGTTCGTAGTTAGTGATGAAATTGGGCATTTCATCAGCGAAGACTATAACATATCAATTACGATGATTTGTCTTGATCATGGAAGTGGAGACTTCTAGTTGATATATTGATATGTTTTAAGAGTTAAGACATATTGAACTGGACCGCTGTGAGATTTATTTTTCTCCTAAAGATTGTCAAATGAATAATAAATCTCGCGACTTATATTTGCATGAACTCTTAATCCTGAGAGAATAATGAACATAATCATGAAGTGTAGGTTGTTTTGTTATATCAGGAGTGAGATCTAAAGTAACGGTCAAAATCTCAGTATGTTGGGCAGCCACATTTAGTGTTGATGGAACATATATTCTCAAGATGGAATTCATAATCTCTTAACGGAGATACAAAATATTCCCTTGAGATAAGTTTAATGGGTTTGTTATTCAAAGAATTAGGTCTAACCACTTTGGTAAGAAATTACTAAAGTATATATTTATGAAATTTGATTTCATAAATATATGATGAATAACTTAAAAGGATTAAACCGGATACTCAAGGATTAAGATATAGTAATCTACAAAATGGCAGTCTACATTTATGACTTTATATTACTACGAATATTTTATAAAGGGGTTACATGTACAATAACGTCTTGGGATATAATTTATAGATAAGGCCTAGAGTACAACTATATTTATATAGTGGTATTAAATATATTTAATGGTAACTTTGGACTTGTCAAGAGTTGACAGAAAAGCTCAAGGCCAATTGGAGCTAGTGTCTTATTGGTCCCTTTTGGTCCTACTTCAAGCCACATACTAGAGCCCAATTGGAAAAGCCCAAAAGGCTAGCCCAATTAGATAATCAATTATAAAGAGAGAAACATACAGAATTTTGGAACTAACATCTTGCATGAAATGGTGTATGTGAGTGTTGGACACTCTTTAATTCTCTCTTGATCAAATTCATATAACTGATTAAGAGACCATACATCTTGGGCGTTAGTGAAATTGGAGTGAAGATTTAAAGTATTCCCAAGTGCTTACAATCTTTGTTTTGAAATTCACCATACTAAGGTACACTCTCTTGTTCTTGTATTCTGAAATTTACATAGTGCATGTTATCAATTGTGAATGAAGTAGATCCGTTAATTTTTCCGCTACGCACACTCATATTTCCATCACTGTAAGCCTCGGTTTAAATGCTAAAATTGGTGTGTACATTATTGGGTTATAATAACTTTAAATCAAATAAAATTGGTGTGTACATTATCCCAGTTATTATTAATAAGTTTCTAATCAAATAAAATTGGTGTGTACAATATGAGGCAAATCAAGAAACTTACATGATTGCAAACTTTTATTCTAGGAGATGTGAGAGTTATATGATGTAACTCTTTAGGTGATAGTCTCTTCCTAATTTATGTGATGAATTTTGTAGAGACTGTGATTGATTACTATATATATCACCTCACATGTATCTCAAGGTTTTGCTAGTTACACACACTACACAAGTTACTCTTTGCTAAACTTGGTAGATGATATTGTGTGTGAATTTGTTTTGGCCATCCAAGATTATATGTTCCTTGATTTTGATGCAAAATGTGTTTAATGTTTGAGTTTTGGAGACAAATTGATTGAAAAACTTGTTTTTAGAAGATCTAGGTTGTATTCAAGTGCTTTTGAAAAACTTTTCATCTCATACTCATGCATTTTTTTTTTCAAAAATATTATGCTTTGAGGAGTTTCTACATTAAGTTGCTCTGTTTTCAAAAATTCACTTTTCCAGATTTTCGATCAATCGAATCTGTTTCTCGATCGATTGAAATTGCAATAAAAATTTTCTTTTGAATCTGCTTGGCTCAATTGGTGCTCGATTGATGCTCGACCGATCGAAACTGAAAAATTTTCAGTTTTTAAGTTTTTGACCAAATTTTTTTCATGCATAATTTATGTTTAGGATTCACATGCATAGCATTGATTTTGTGTCCATCTTGTAGTTTTGCAGTCATATCTCTCATTGTTTTCACACATAACATGCATACACTTTGCTAAATTGGGTACTCAACTTGATTTAAAACTTGGTTGATTAATTTTTGAGTTATGTATTTTTTAGTATATGCTATTTTTATGTGTGAACTGCATAAAATATTTTTCTTAAGAAATATGATGGATAATCAATGTGTAAATATTTTCTCTACTCATGCATCTGTTTATGGGTCACACAGTGTCAAGTATGCATTTATTGAAAGAGAGAATATTTTTTTTTCATGTGTATCCTCACCTTATCAGCTTAGTTTTTAAGTTTGGTTTATGTGTCTTTATTTTCCCCACCTTCTAAATTTTCCCCAAAACTGTTTTTCCCAAAACTTATTTTGTTTTTCCTATTTTTATAGGGGGAGAAGCCTGTTTTTACCCTTTGTTGTTCATATGGAGAGTTGTCTCTATTTTATATAGAGTTGAATTGTTTTGTGTTCCCTTAATTCTCTATTTTCTCTTGACTTTTGTTGCGTATGTTTTTTTAATTTGGGCAACAATGAGTTGTCTTTATCAATACGTGACAAAAAGGGGGAAATTTAGATGAAATGTGGGAAACTTGTTTGTTTTTGAATGTGGGAATCCTGTTTGTTTTATTTAGGGGGAGCTGAATTTGTTTTTGAAAGGATGAGAAAATAACATTTTTTTTTTTTTTTTTTTTTTTTGTGTATCTAACTTAGGAGGAGAGTTTATTTGCATATTTGTTATTTGTTCTAGTTTGTTTATTTTTGGTTTACTTGTATTTTTCACAATACGTTTATGCATTTATTTAGTGTTTTAGGAAATATACAGGTTGATTCAGTCGTGCTGCTGTCTACACTTGCAACTGATAGATGGTAGTTAGGTTGGATTTGTTATAATGGGCTTTTCTTTGTAAACTTTGAGAATTTTAGTTTGTGTTTTGTCACGGATTGCCAAAGGGAGAGTTTGTAAGGTTCAAAATACTTAGGAACTAATGTATTAGAACTCTAATTTCTATTGTTGGCAAACCATGATCAAAACAGGTTGTTAAGTCTTGTTTTAGACTTACCCAAAGTGTATGCGTTTTATGTAAAGTTGGAATCAAGTAGCTGCAGAAGTTATAGTATGATTCTGCCTAGCTTGATCGATCGAGAATTAGACTCGACCAATTGAAATTCGAGCAAAACGTTTTTCTGCAGAATTTCCAACTCAGCCCAAGCCCATTAAGAATTAGGGTTTCTGATTTACTTCTCCCAGTATATAAAGGAAACCCTAGGCACGTTTTTAAGTGATTATTTGAGAGATTAGAGTGCCTCTTTTTGTATTTAGGGTTTGTACCCAAAAGCTCTCTAAAGGTTGCTCTGCTTGCCGTGTGTGTGAATCTCTTGTGAGATCTGAGAGGTGGTTGCCTTCACACATGCTTAGGATTATCAAGAAGGAGATTTCATTGAGAGCTTGATGATCGTTTCAGTTGCTGCAATAAGTGCTTAAAGATATACAAGCGGGACTTGTACTTGCTGGAGAATCCAAGAAAGAAGGAGTCTGTGGTCTCGGAGCTTGCACGTGGTTGTGTCAGTAAGTTTTCTACATGAGGTAGCAATAGGATGTTAGTGGTCTAAGTCACTATTGTAAAACTTCGATTCTTTCATAGTGTATTCAGTTTTACCTTGAGGATAGCTAGGTTAAATCCTCCCCAGGTTTTTTACTAGTTTGGTTTTCCTGGGTCATCATATCTTTGTGTTCTTTACTTTCCGCACTTTACATTTATATGATTGTATAATTGTGTTAACCTAGATCTGGAATTTGGACTAAGTAATAACTTGACTTGTTAACTAGGTTAATCCAATTGTGTTTTAAGGGGTCTAAAAACACACACGGGGTATATTTTGAAATACAGCAGTTGGAGATTCATAAAAATAGCATGCAACAGTTCTTATATCTTAAAACTTTCTTAGCACGTGTATCATATATATTGTGGCAAAAAAGGAAAGAAAATAAAAAAAGGTAAAAGAAAAGAAAACCTTTTAAGTAAAAAAATAACCGTAATGACATTTTTTATGGTGTTTTATGTTAGTTCTTTAATTTCCTCTTTTACCACAATATATATATATATATATATATATATATATATATATATGCACTTAGCTCTACGGCATATGTTCAGAAAAAATGCCTCTTTAAGAAATTATCATGCACTGTCAGTGTATTACGTCTCCTTCTTAGATAGGCGTGGACCGCATGAATTTCAGAAATAAAATCTATCTTTTTGCTATAAGCTTACAAGAGTGTTATACACCAAATGCATTAGATAATTTCAATTCAAGACAAGAGTCTCCCTTTTTAAGAAATAATTTTAATGTGTGCTGCCAAAACCCACAAGTTATTACAAGGAACTACATATGATAGTAATTAGCATTAATTGCATTGCTCGAATGCCATCCAAGGCAAACCAATTGTCATAAGCTTTCTATACACGCCCTAATTAGTCACTTTTCTAATGTTTTATATAATTAAGCTCCCAAACCCAAAGTATGAAATCATGCAAAGAAGATTGTTAATATTTGAAGAGGATAAAATTTAAGGTTGACAGATCCATTCAAACAAACTTGCTATAAGTGACGGTACTAGGTTAATGAGTGATCAAAATCAAGACGACGGATTGAGTTTCTTAACGGAGAGACCACATGATGGATGGTCCCCCATAATGGATAGATGGTCCTCCATGATGGACGGATTCTAGGTACACGAGCCCGAGGTCGACGGATATCAAGGCCACGTGGCATCTATGTGGCTTAAGTAAACTCCAAGGAATCTTAAATGGAAATATCTTGCACCCTACGATTAACCCAAGTCAATGGAATCTCTGCCTGGTAAGAATCCCGCAAAGTATGTACATTTATTAGGATCTTCCCCATACGGAAACATTTTCTTGCCCAAGAAATAGAAGTCAGTTCTATACTACTATAAAAACCCCAGGCCCTCAAAAAAACAAGGTACGCATAATTTACTCCAGCTCTGGCACTCAAAAGTTGTGAATTTTCTCTAACTTAACCTTTGGAGGATCTTTGGCCGGTACCACACCGGTGCCCTCTATAGGGTTTTTTCTTCCTTTTCTTTATTGTGCAGGTTTTTTCTAGAGTGCATGAGGTTGTGCAGCTTACTAACGATTTTTGGCATCATCAATTGGTGTCGTCTGTGGCAAAAGTTGATTGGAAGTAAGCCATACTATCGCTTCCTGGAAAAAAAGTTGCATGGTACTTTCTCGCTCGATGGCAACCACCAATAACCATTTAGGGGACGAACCACAGACCATAGCCCTAGAGAGACAGGTTCAAACTCTCGCAGCAGTAGTAGAACGACTCACCATGCAAAATTATGACCTCAAGGAGCAATTGCGCCAAAAGAATGCGGCACTTAACACCTAAGAGGAGGACCGCACCAGCACTGAGAGAAGGAACCAAGAGGGGCCGAAAGGTAGCAGTGCTCCAAGCAGACAAGAGCGATAGGATACAAGTCGTCCATTCATCGCAGATACTACTCCACTGCAAATGGTCACAGAGATGCAGATGATGAAGGAGATGATGGACTTCATGATGAACGCCGTCAGCGGACGGGTGTCAAGTGACCTCGACGAACTAGTCCATTGGACGAACTAGCCTTTTACTGCACCTATCACTTCATTCCCCTTTCCCCTGAAGTTCCGCATGCCATAGGTAGAAGCCTACTACGGGTTAAAAGATCCCTTGGATCATCTAGAGTCATTCAAAACCCTCATGCACTTTCAAAGTGTGGCGAACGAAATCAGATGCCAGGCTTTCCTAACTACGCTGAAGGGTCCTACAAGGGTATGGTTCAGCAGGCTGATGCCCAACTCTGTCAATACCATTAAGGAATTGAGGGCGCAGTTTGTTTCGTATTTTATAGGGGGGCACAGGTATAAGAAGTCTACTGTATGCCTAATAAGCATTAAGTAGTGGGAGGAAGAAATGATGTGGTATCATATAACCCGTTTTAACAAGGAGGTTCTCTCAATTGATAAGGCTGACGACAAGATACTAGCGGCTACATTTACAAATGGATTACGAAAGGGTAAGTTTCTTTTTTCCTTATTTTAAAAGGACCCAAAAACCATGTCGGACGTACTTTACTGGGTTACCAAGTTCATGAACGCGGAGGATGCGCTGCTGGCCTGAGAAAAGAAGCCCAAGGAAAGGGAAAGACTAGAGGATGCAAAGCAAGATAAGGGACAGAAGATGGCTAGGATCAGAGACCAATGGGAGGACAGGTGCTCCAAACCCCCCACTAGGAGGTTCATAAGTTTCACCCCACTAACTGCCCCGATCAGCCAAGTCCTGATGCAGATCAAGGATGAAGAAGCCTTAACATTTCTTGGTAAGCTGAAGGGTGATCCTAGTAAGAAGCCTAGGGACAAGTACTGTCATTTCCACCATAATCATGGTCATGATACGTCCGAATGCTATGACTTAAAGTAGCATATAGAAGCTCTTATCAGACAAGGAAAACTGCAAAGGTTCGTTAGCAAGGAGAGGACAGACACACCATAGGAGCAAGCATCCTAGGCCCCCCATTGGGAGACATAAGGATGATCGTAGGGGGAATCACAGCTTCCAGTTTGTATAGGAAGGCACGCAAAACCTACCCATGGATGGTGTAGAACGTCTACTTAACGGGCTTCGTCCTAAAGATGGCACAGATCGACAACCCTGTAATAGGGTTCATAAAGGAAGATGCTCGGCGTCTCCACCACCCACACGACAATGCACTCATAGTTAGCATTTGGGTGGGGGACTACAACACCCACCGGGTTCTTGTGGACAATGGGAGCTCTGCTGATATCCTCTACTACCCGGCATTCCAACAAATGAGGATTGAAAGGGAACGGTTGGTCCCAATGCACTGCTTATTGGATTTAGAGGAACAAGAGTATACCGCCTTGGTGCGGTCACTTTGCCTATAACAATCAGTAATTACCCCAACAGATTACCAAAGATGTCTCATTCCTGGTTGTTGACTGCTTGTCCACTTACAACGCCATCTTGGGCCATCCTACCCTTAACTCGTGAAAGGCCTTAACTTCAACTTACCACCTGATGATCAAGTTCCCCACTGAGTACGGAGTGGGAGAGGTACAATGAGGTTAAGTAGCGGCACGTGAGTGCTATATTGCCATGTTGGAGATAGATGATCGTTTACAAACTATGTGTATAGAAAAATAGTGGACGGTGGTAGAACCCGTGGAAAGGCTGGAAGAGGTACTCCTTGATAGTTCTAGGCCTGAGCAGACGACCAGGATCAACACTCTAGCTAGCCCACCAGTACGCCAGGCACTCACAGCATTTCTGTCACGCCCCAAACCCAAAAGGGTCCAAAGCATGAAAATTCGAGCCTTTAAGAGAACCTATATGGGATTTTTTTTTTTTTTTTTCCATTTGATAAAGTAAATAAATATATTGATCTCTCCACAATACAGGTTAGAGCTCTATGACACATTTACAAGCAATACAAACTACAAATCATGTGCCTCCAAAATTTACCCGAATATTCCAAACACCAAACGATTTAACAAAGAACTCCAATGTTCTAAAATCTATAACCTCAACAAAATTATTTGGCTACCAAACTTCAAGAAAGCCCAACCTCTACTACTTCCTTAAAACAACTAGACCGAATCATCAACCAATAATAATGCAAGTCTCCCAATTTAGCACATAACTCCAATCTCCACCAAGAAGACAAGCTCCATTCTCAAAGTGTAGCTAATTTATCTATAAAACTGTTGGAGAGTGGAATGAGCCAAAGCCCAATATGTAGCATAATTAATGGGGGTGGGGGAAATGCAAGTTCATGATAATGAGCATTTTACAAACATGTTATAATTTTTGGGATTTCCATTTGAATTCTATGAATTAAATTTCCTTAATCTCGTGAAAAGAATGGTAGATATATTGTAGCACCAAGCTTCCCAAGGTAACTATGAAACTACATATTAGTCAATGTGAGCCATAAGTATATCCAATACCATATCAAAACCAGAAACCTCACCCAAAGTCACATGACGGGGTCGTCACATAGACGGGGTCGTCACACAGATGGGTCATCACACAAATGGGGTCATCACATAGACGAGGCCGTCACACAGACGGTGTAATCACAATATCATGGCACAATGACAAATCCACATCAAAAGCTCACAAGTTAATGTATTTGAAATATACAGTTCACTTCCAAGTAGTTTCATAAAATATTTCAATAACCAAATATCCATAATATTCTCAAGGTCCTTAAAACCATTTCTTGTCATAAGTATTTTGCATAAAATTTCCAAAATGTGTTTAACCCAAAAATAGTGCTTTATGCAACATGGTTATTTTCCAAAAATCCTATTAAAAGCTACTTACCTCGGAAGGCCAACTAATTTTACCTGAACTAGGCATCACAAAATCAACTGATCTAGTTACTAGGTCCATCACCAAGAATATCGAAACCTTAAAATCATTGTTTGGGGCAGCCAAAACTCATGGAAGATCATACTTGTTGGATTCAAACTATTGAGGAGGTTATTTGAAGTGGTGATAAGGACATAGTGTAATACCCCGATTTGATTTTATGATCATCACCGTCATCGGTATTATTATTATTATAGAGTTGGAGTACAATATGCGTGTGCACGGTAAGATGGGAGTAGACAATTTTATGGTGCTACAAAATAGGTGAGAAAATTAAAGTTTTAGTGTATAAAATTTAGTGCAGCAATTAAAATAAGAAATAAATAAATAAAAGAGAAAGATGTTCTATGGGCCTCTTGGAAACTAAAGAAATAAGTTTAAGTGGGTTTTAAACTATAGCCCACTATCCCACTAAGCCCACATTTCTGATGTGTTAAAATATAAGTTGGAGGAAAAGATAATTAGGGTTTGGGATAAGAAGGGTTTCATCACTAAGGAGGCTAGGGTTTCATCACTAAGGAGGCTAGAAGGTGTATTTTTCCTTGGAGTTAATTGAAGAGGCAACTAATTGTTCAGGTATGATTTTTCATCTCTTAGAATCAAAGAATTATAAGAGTTAGTGATGTGCAGATTGTTAAAAAAGGGGTATTTTCCTAGAATTGTTATTTAAACTATTAAATCCAAGATTGCCCACTGCCCTTGATGCGAGTCCTTGAACAGATTCATGGAATTTCAATTCCTAATGCAAGAACACGACTGTACTTCAATTGTGGTTAACGTATATAGATATGTTATAGGATGGCATTAACGTTAGAATGTCTTTAAGCCTTTAACGTTGTTCCGTTGGGATATAAACATATATATAAACCAAGATTTGAGTCACGGGATATCAAGGATCTATGGCTATGGCATATGCCTTCCTTCGGATATGTACACATATAATATATTTGAAGTCAATGACTTTTCCACCGTGTGTACCCATGAACGTAGTCATGGTTCAAAATATTATTAATGAATTTGGCCTTCATGTTTTCATCGGAGTTATATAATTATTAATTAAATCCTAGGTTGCCCATTGCGTGTCTCTGAACAAGGCCATGGATTGCAAATATCTATATTAGGTCCTATTAGATTTCACGTTTTCTTTGATTATATTACTAGTTTAGGATTGACCCTAAAGAGAAGGTTGTGGAGGATTATAGTGTTTTAGGAAGTAGTTTATGATCGTGAAATTTCATGCTTATTGATTAAAGTAATTTTCTGTTTAGAGCTTACGGAAGACTAAAAGTGCTCGGCTGTGTTCGGATATATTAGCAAGAGAGGTAAGTAATTATGCATAATATGCACAAGTTTTGTCATTTAGGTTCTTAGATGTCAAAGGTTTTCAAAAGTCATATTTTTAAGCTTACGTTTTCTAAAGTTTATTGAAAGCATTTTTACATCATTGAAAGAGAAACTTTGAATTTTAAATCACATTTTGAATGTCCATATCTCATTTAAAAGATAACTTCTAAACTAAAATATTTTTCGAAAATAATTGAGTTTCAATGTAAGTTTTCTAAAAAGGTTATTGTTCTTAAATTTGTTAAAATCAAGTGATTCCAAAGTCATATTCCTATTCTCCAAATGGTATTTAAAATGTTTCTTTTAGCAAATCTAATTTTCAGATTTACTCAAGAATTGTAAAATATTTATATAAACTCTTCAGTTCTTATTCATTTCCTAAGAGAGTCAAGCATCCTTTGATTTACGTTTTATTCGATATCATGATCTTTAATATGCCTATGTATTTGGAATAATTGTTAACATCAAGTAAATTATTATATTTTGTATAAACTGTGTTTTGTGATCTGTGACTCGAAAATAAGTGTTTTTAGAATTGATCAGACATATCAGATATATGTGTAAATCCGCTCATAGGATTGTATGTGAGAATATGTGTTGATCCCTCACCAGCAGGGGTTAGATGTTGGTATCCGCTCACAGGATTGTATGTGAGAATATGTGATGTGTATATGTGACACTATGCTCTGATCAATTATATGTATGTGATTTCTAATGATTTTAAGATGTGATTACATGTGTATAAAATGATTTATTATATGTTTTGGAATGGTTATTTTCGATATCATTGAATGAGTTTGTGAATAATCAAAATACTCGTGCTGGGCTTGACTCTATCCTGTTGTGTATTTTGTATAATTACTTACTAGATGTGGCTCACCCCATCAATTACTATTTTTCAGATTGAAGTGTAGTTGGGAAAATAGAACCATTGGGTCGCTTTGTAAGGTGCAAGGTAGAGCATGGAAGTTGTAGGCGATGTCAGTGTTACTTGAGGACTTATAGAATTTTAGTTATTCTTATTTTGTAATTCATGTTTTACGTTTTGGAGATTATTTCCAATTTGTGGAGTTTAGATTTTTGTAAGAGGTTATTTATTAAGAATATTGTTTCATTGGAGTTTTAAATTATCTTGGATTTAATTATACTTATTGAGTTATGTAAGATTAACAAGTTAGTCATGCATCTAAATTCATGTTCCATGAATTTGGGTTGTGACACATAGGACCTTCAATGGATTAGCCATGGAGGGCAGTGAGAACAAGCAGAGAGAAAATACAAAAGAGAAGACAAGGGGGAGAGAGAGAATGCGTAGGCTTAGGGGGGTGGCTGACTTATGGAAGGGGCTTAATTACAAGTTTGCCCCAAAAATATCCTGTGTTTAATTACCATTCCACCCTTAAGGTTCCTCCAATATTTCATCTAGTCCCATAAATCACTTAAGTATTCATAAGTCCTCCGTAAAATAATTAAACACACAAATAAAAAAAAAAAAAAAAAAAAAAAAAACTCCAATAGATATTACTTCCTTTCAAAAGAAAATTTCTTTAAAAAAATATTTGGGGTGTTACAATTCTGTGGGAGAACCAGGACATCTTCTCCTAGAGCCATGAAGACATGCCTGGAATTGATCATTCAGTCATTGTTCACAAGTTGAATGTATCACCCTATTTTCCCCCCGTCCATTAGAAGAAACATGTATTCACACAGGAGCACGACAAGGCTATATTGGAAAAGTTTCGCAAGTTACAGGAAGCAGAGTTCATACAAGATGTATACTACCCCGACTAGCTGGCCAACGTAGTGATAGTTAAAAAGGACAATGGGAAGTGGAGAATATGCGTAGACTTCATGGACTTAAACAGGGCATGCCTAAAGGACAGCTATCCACTTTCGTGAATTGACATCTAGGTGGATTCGATAGCAAGAGACCAGTTGCTATGCTTCATGGACGCATTTTCTGGTTACAATCAAATCAAGCTAGACGAGGCTGATCAAGAAAAAACTTCGTTCGTTACCAGCTAGGGTCTCTTCTACTACAAAGTAATGTTGTTTGGACTCAAGAACGCGGGTGTCACATATCAAAGACTGATGAACATGATGTTTGCACGTCAGATTAGGAGGAACATTCAAGTCTACGTAGACAATATATTGGTGAAAAGCATTTGGGAGGATGACCATTTGGACGACCTCAGGGAAACATATGATACCCTTTGTTCTTATAACATGAAGCTAAATCCGAACAAATGTGCATTCGAGGTGATGACAGGAAAATCTTGGGGTTTATGGTGTCCTAGAGAGCTACTGAGGTAAACCCAGATAAAATAAAGGCCATCACAGAGTTGACTCCGCCAAAAAACATCAAGAAGGTACAAAGTCTAAATAGTAAGATAGCTGCACTAAATAGGTTCATCTCAAGAGCAATAGATAAGTGCCTACCTTTCTTCATCACATTGAAGAAGTCCTTCGAGTGGACGGCCAAATGTCAGCAAGCTTTCAACGACCTGAAGGCATATCTTTCCTCTCCACCGTTGCTGAGCCCATCCAAACCAAGCGAAGAATTGTTTCTCTACCTAGCCATCTCCCCAGCCGCTGTTAGTGCACCCTTAATTAGAGAAGACGACGGAGTACAGAAAACCCGTATACTTCACAAGCCGAGCATTATGAGAAGCAGAAGATAGGTACCCTCCAATGGAAAAGCTAGCTTTCGCTTTGGTAACCGCGACCCGTAAGCTCAAACCTTACTTTCAGGCTCACACAGTGATTATTCTAATAGACAGACTTTTACGGAGAGCGATGAGTAACCCTGAAGTCACCGGATGGATGGCACTATGGGCAGTCGAGTTAAGTGAATTTGATATACAATATCGCCAACGCACAGCTATTAAGAGACAAGCTATTGCTGACTTCATCACAGAATTCACCAGCATGGAAGGACAGGGGGTAAAAGAATGTCCAAGGTGGAGTATCCACACAAACGGATCATCCAACAGACAGTCAGGCGGAGCTGGTATGGTACTCCATAGTCTAGAAGGGGAAGTTGAATGCATGGTCCAGCTTGATTTCCCCACAACCAATAACGAGGCAGAGTACGAAGCTTTGATAGCAAGGCTGGATCTCACTAAAGCATCAGGAGCCGCGAGCGTGGTCGTGTATTACGATTCTCAAGTAGTCACCAGCCAGGTTAACGGCGACTATGAATGCAAGGGTGAATGGATGAAGAAATACCTGGAGCAAGTAAAGGATTGGGTAAACGACCTCCAAGGAAAATTTGTTTAAATCCCAAGAGAGGAGAACGAGCACGCCGACTGTCTCGCTAAGGCTGCATCAGCAGAGCATATGATCATCCCTAGTCAGGTACTGTCCTTCGTTCAAACTTCCCCACTGATAGAAAGTATCAATGTATAGGAGATAGGTTCCAAGAACGATTGGACAACGCCTATAACCTCCTACCTGAAGGACAATGTACTACCTGACGGCAAAGAAGCTGCAAGGAGGTTGAAGGTTCAAGCAGCATAGTTCGTACTAATTAAAGACGTCTTATACAAAAGGGGCTTCTCATGCCCGTACCTGATGTGTCTTATCCCCTATGAGGCAGACTATGTCATGCGTGAAGTCCATAAAGGAGTTAGCGGAAATCATTCTGGATCACAGTTCTTAGTGCACAAACTAATCTGGGCAGGATACTATTAGCCAACCATGCAGAAGGATGCCAGTGCGTATGTTAAAGCTTACGACAAGTGTCAGAGGTTTGACAACCTCATCCGGTAGCCAACAGAGGAACTCACCCCCATGACGGCCCCATGACTTTTCGCTTAATGGGGATTAGACATCATTGATCTGTTCCCAGTAGCAATTCTACAACTAAAATTCCTGGTGGTTGGTATAAACTATTTCACCAAGTGGGTAGAAGCCAAAGCCCTGACTGCCATCATGGAGAAGAATGTGCGAAGCTTTGTATGGAGAAACATCATCTGCAGGTACGGTATACCTAGAGTACTAGTCTCAGACAATGGGAAACAGTTTGACAATGACGCGTTCAGAAACTTTTGCTCACAGTTAAGGATCAAGAATCACTACTCATCGTCCACCCACCCTCAGGCCAATGGACAAGTTGAAGTCGCGACCCGATCCATACTTAAAATCATCAAGACTCAGTTTGAGGGGGCGAAGGGTATACTACCGGAAGAATTACCAAGTGTTTTATGTGCATATAGGACGACAACAAGGACACCTACAGGAGAGACACTATTTTAAATAGCATACAGAAGTGAGGAAATCATCCCAGCCGAAGTGGGGCTCACAAGCTATAGAGTGGAAAACCACGACAAGGGTAGAAATGATGAAGCTATGCGCCTACAACTTGATTTGTTGAAGGAGGTCAGAGCAATGACTGAACAAAGGTTAGCACGATACCAGGACCTCAAGGCCAAATGCTCCAACTCCAAAGTCAGATGTAAGGACTTCCAAGTTGGAGATCTTGTCTTAAGAAAGGTGATGGGCGCCACAAAAGACACCTCCCAGGGGAAGCTAGGACCTAACTAGGAAGGACAGTACAAAATTGCATCATGGCATAGAAAGGGAACCTACCACCTAGAGACACTGGGCGGGCAAAAGTTGCATCACCCATGGAACACGTAGCACCTGAAGAAGTACTACCAGCAGACAGTGGCACGAAAAATGACACTCCTCATTTCTAGTTTATTTCCTTTTTAGTACCTTTAAATCTGAACTGTAGTTTTTATTTTTATTTTTTGAGAAAAATATCTACGCATATTTATCACATAATAAGAGGAGTTTATTCAGAAATATCATGAGTGTATATGCATCTCTACAAAACCATGTTTACAACCAATTTCTTACTTAAACAGGATGCCTTGAAACTTGTTAAAGTTCCTAAGCAAACGAGTTCACCAAGGAATGAGCTGAAAATTATAAGGTCCACAAGTGGACAGATTCATCCCTAAGGGAGATAAAAAATTATAAAGTACATAAGTGGACGGGTTCATCCTAAGGGGTGATCTAAAATTATTAAGTCCATAAGTAAACGGGTTCATCCCAAGGGATGAGTTGAAATTATGAGTCTACAAGTGGACGGGGTCATCATAAGGGATGAATCTAAAGAATACAAGCTCACAAGCGGATGGGTTCATCCTAAGGGATGAGTTAAAACTATAAGTCCACAAGTGGATGGGTTCATTATAAGTGATGAATCTAAAGAATACAAGTCCACAAATGGACGCGTTCATCCCAAAGGATGATCAAAAAATCATGATGTCCATAAGAGGACAGGATCATCCTAAAGGGGTGATTGAAAAATTATCAAGCCCACAACTGGGAGGGCCCACTCCAGGGGTAACATAAATATTATAAGTCCATAAGTAAATAGGTGGACATAGGAGTTTTTCAAAGATACCACGTGCGCTGTCTATATTTCTACTTAAAAGTCCAAAAATGGACTGATCTATCCGATGGTATCATTTAGAAATACCAAACTGGACGGATATATTAAGTTCTCGAAGAAATAGTTCCTTAAATGGACGAACAGAAACATGTTTCAGAAATTGGAACAGAAAGCAACATATGAATGAACAAACATAAGCGATGGATAAATAAAGATAATGAATAAAAGCCCACGAAAAGGCAAGTATTTACATTTAAAGTTAACGGAAGAAATGGATACAGTTCTATCAAGTGATCAACAGTTAATAATTTACAAGAAAAAACTAGTGCTGAACGGCAGGGGTCTCTTCTCCTTTATAGTCTAATCCCCTTCAAGCTGACGGGTAACGTCCTCGACGGATTTTTCTTAATAAACTTAAGAAGCATTCCCATCACCTTGAGGGTCAGGATTGGTTTCATCTGCAAAAGCTCGTTGGTTCCTTTGGAGTAGACAGGCTGGGCTGGAGTTTGAGCCTGGGCATCAATTGAAATGTGGGAGAGGTCCAGGTCTGGGAAATAAGCCTTGACCTGACGGAAGCAGTCATCAAAGCCGTCAACGAAAGAGCCACCAAGCTCCTTTAGGAGGGCGTCGGAGTCACGATACTCCCTTATCGCGTCCTTCTTAGCCTGATGGAGTTGACTTTTTGCCTCCGAGATTTCCCTTTCCTTGTCTTTAAGTATTTCTTTCAACGCCTTAACTTGTGCCTCCGACTCCTCCAATAGTTTCCTTATCAGGTCCAACTTGTTAACCTGCACCTCCTTCTAGGCTGCCAACTCTCGAAGCTCCATCTCCCTTGCCTCAACCTTCTCCAAACAACCCAGCACCGTCTCATGGGATGCACAGCGGTCCATCAGACCTTTCATCATAAGCACCCCCTACAAGAATCAAAAACCCTTGTTAGAGTAAGGAATAGACAACAAGACGGATATGTTAGAACATATGTGATTTAATGTTAGGAACATATGTCAATATAGAATTGGCTAATCCTTTGAAAACACACTCTTTACTTGTAATTGGGTAGATCTAGGATGTGTTTAATGCTTTAAGGAATAAGGTTTCAAGATTAAGTGTTAAAACCATGCAAGTCTGTCCAAGAAACAAGTGAAGAAGTGCTGGATTTTAAAACTCGACAACTAGTATCTATCGAGGTTTAAAAAGCTGTTGAAGCCCAATGCTCAACAGTTATCTCAATAGATAAGCTATCTATTGAGGTTTATGAAATTCAGTTTTTCAAAGCTGATTTCAATCCAATCCATGAATACATGTTTGGGCTTTCTTTTCTCATAAGGACTGAAGAACTTTGTAGCCAATATCTTTCTCAAGTTGGTGAGTAAGCCACGTACTGGGATCCATGCATCGAATTGGTTAGTCACGTACTAGGAGCCGTGCATTACAAGGAGAGATTTTCACTACAGAACAAGTCCAATTGGGTATTGGGGTAAGGGTTCAACTATAGGCTGGTATAAGGTACTGGGATTCCTTTACTTGTAACTACTTATTGCGATAATAGTGAATTCTCAGAAGTGGTGACCTTAAAATCACCAGATGGGGGTTTTTGCCGTGTAGGTTTTCCCCATTCGTAAACAAAGTATCGTGTCAATTTATTTTTCCGCTGCATTTAGTTATTTGGTGGTTTGTTTGTATTACCATGCTTATTGCATGCAAATTGAATTAATTAATTAACTTGACTAATTAATTGTTTAATTCATCACAAGGGGTCAATACATTCTAGACCTATCAGGATAAAAGAAAAAGGATGGATATATACCTTAGCCAGGCTAAAGAGACCCATCTCCCCCATAGCCTTGGTGGCATGGTTGCCCAGGTCCTCATAATCTTCATCCTTAATGATTGAAGAAATTTGCTTGAGGGCGTACTGGAAGTCCTCACGGAGGATAACGAGGGGTTTCTTGGTGATGGGACCCTTACCTGCCATCAAGCCTTTCCCCTTCCCCAGACTAGGCTTGGGGGGCAACTTGCCGGTAGCAGGGGTCTCACCAACAACTGACTCTAGGGCCACCTTAGGCTTTTTAAGTGGATGGTCTGCTTTTTTGGACAGTTTCCTCTTGTTAGACGGATTAGCCTGACCCATCACCTTAAGGGGTAAACTCTCCAATTTTTTCTTAGCAGCAACCTGCTGCTTGATGAAAGCTCTCCTCTTACTATCTTCCATTTTTGCATAAAGGTAGATGGATAAAAGGAATTAGATAAACTACTAAAAAACAAAAAAGAAAAGTATGGAGTGACGGACTTACATTGGCGTACTTATCTATCATAGCGATGGCCAGCTTCAATTGGTTTGGGACCGTCACAGTACCAAT
This sequence comes from Quercus glauca, assembly GCA_023736055.1. Lineage (NCBI taxonomy): Eukaryota > Viridiplantae > Streptophyta > Magnoliopsida > Fagales > Fagaceae > Quercus > Quercus glauca. The sequence continues at coordinate 52,471,330 of CM043316.1, read as the reverse complement.
GGAGGTTGTCCAAGGTAACTAGCTTAGCCCACGATCTCTCCGACAACTTAGTGGTTGTGAAGATCCTTTCCAAAAAGCTTCACTCTTCAAGAGTGACTTTTGGACAGTCCTGAGTTGCAATAAGAGACAGTTAGAATATCAAATGAAGTAAACACCAGGAAATAAAAGCCTAATATAGACAGACACATACTAGATGGGGGCATAATACCCTAGGTTTTGTCCACAGGCATGTACTCTTGGTCACCAAGGTGACACATCTAGTCATCCCCTTGGATAAAGAAATAACAACTCTTCCAATTCCTGTTAGAGTCCGGGGTGTCGCACACTAGCCTAAGCAACAGACTCCTTGGCACGAAACTATACATGCCCTTTGATTGGGTAATCTTAGAAGGATGGTAGCAATGGAAGAACTCTTCCACCGTCATCCTACGTGCCCTGTTGGACATCACCCTATACAAAACTTTCATACCAAGGAAGACTCTCCAGGTGTTCGGAGAGATTTGGATGACAGCCAGTCCAAGATACATAAGAAGATGAGGATGAGTAGCACTTAAGGGAATCTAAGTCTCACTTTCAGCATCTGCTCATACACTCCGACATCTTCTTCACCCTTGTAGTAACACTTTTCATGCTTAAAGGGTAGACGCATTGGGATGTTGATAAGAATCTGGTACTTCTCCCTAAGCGTGTTGAAGTGTTGTTGTTTGATGGACTAGTTGAAATCATTTATCGTCCACAATGGAAGTATAATGAACTCCCTAAACCCATCAGGACCTATGATGAACTGAATTGGGGGGGGGGGGGGGAGGGGTTCACAAATGTCTATATCATCATCGTTTGAGGCTCCCTCCAACTCGTCCATATCTAAGTCCTCATCCTCTGTGGAAGGTGAGTTAGCTGATAAATGCCTTTCATCATAAGAGGAGATGGGTTCATCCTGACCTTATGGAAACACCTCATTGTAGCCTGCTCCTTCGAGGACACAAGATTGTTCACTCAACACCCCACTAGACATCTGTCACCTACATGTGATGGGTAAAACCCTAAGACTCTACAAATCTACACAGACAACAAGCATGCAATATTTGAATAAATGATGAAACAAAGGGAGAACTTAGCATAAGATGCAGGATACTTATAGTTTAACAACACAAAGAAGGCGACGGGAAAGGCGTAGAGGACAGTTGCACCAAGTAGACGGAATGACGGCGAGATAGAATGGACGATAGCGAATGAGTAACCACTAAAAACATGCCACATATCCCTATTACATTAATGGCTCTAGGATAGCCTATCAACCAAAGCGTGTTCCCCAATGGATGAGCCAGACCATCACCCCACGGAGCCGTCCATAAGATAAGGTGACGGACCTATGGAGTGAGGGGGCAACTGAAGAGGATAAAATTAAGGTTGACGGATCCATTCAAACAAACATGCTATAGGTGACGATACTAGGTTATTGAGTGATCAAAATCAAGATGACAGATTGAGGTACTAAATGGAGACCACATGACGGATGGTCCCCCATAATGGACAGATTGTCCTCCATGATGGACGGATTCTAGGTACACGGGCCTGAGGCCGACAGATATCAAGGCCACGTGGCATCCACATGGCTTAAGTAAACTCCAAGGAATCTTAAATGGAAATATCTTGCACCCTACGATTAACCCTGGTCAATGGAATCCCTATATGATAAGAATCCTGCAAAGTACATACATTTATTAGGATCTTCCCCATAAGGAAACATCTTCTTGCCCAAGAAATATGAGTCAGTTCTACACTACTATAAAAACCACAGACCCTAAAAAAAACAAGGTATGCATAATTTACTCCAGCTCTGACACTCTAAAGTTGTGAAAGTTCTCTAACTTAACCTTCGAAGAGTCATTGGCAGGTACCACACCAGTGCCCTCTGTAAGGTTTTTTCTTCTTTTTCTTTGTTGTGCAGGTTTTGTCTAGAGCGTGTGAGGCTGTGCGGCTTACTGATGATTTTCGGCATCATCAATATTTAATTTGTTTTAATATTTGATAAGCATGATAATCATGTGGTGGTCATACATATAATTCAATGGTAAGTTCAGAAAACTATTGATGTTATAAGAAGTTAAGTGATGTAAATACTATAAAGAGTTCCATTATATTCAACTCTTTATGACTAAATGACTTTCAATTACCTTTCTAGATTTTTTTTTTTTTTCTCTTTGCATGTTTTCACCTACTGAGTGCTTTATGTACGAAAATTTTCATGTCAACTAGATGTCATTATTAAATCCAAAATTCATTTGTTCAATACATTTAAAAACTGGAAATTAGAGTTTATCACCTTTTGGTTACTAAAGTTTACCTCCCGAGTATTGAAAATCGACATTAAACCACCCTCCGCCATTATTGAAAATCTGCCGTTAACCTAAAAAGGCTAAGTAGATTTGTTTTTTTTTTTTTGAAATTTTTACTAAAAATAGCTATTATTTTAAAATATATATGTAATTTATGATTAAAAAAAATCCACCAACTCACCAAAACCCCCCAAAGCTACACCACCTTGAAATACCCACTACTGCCGATCATGAACTCCACATCCTTCAACCTCTTGATTTAACCTTGTAAAAAATATAATTTAGTATTTCTAGTTTGTAAGAGACCACATAATCTATATTGGTTAGTTGAGGTTCGGCAAAATATCAAGTCTTTATATATAATTCAAGAGTAACCATTTAGAGAAATTTGAATCTTAAATGTTTCCATTAACAATACAAGAAAATATTAATTGAGTTATAAATCTCGATCTTGATCTATATCTAATATTATTAAAAAAGCTATATTAGATATAACTCAGAATATAACCATATATGGTCACAAGATGTATACTCATAATTTCGTTACAGTCTCACTAACACACACTCGAGAATACTTAATAGTTCTTGCCTAGAAGAACCACATCGTTTTAAGTAACTTGCATAATGTATTCCTTACATGATAGAACATGCATTAACATTATCATCACTGAATAGTGAGACAATGTTGTCTTCAGTTGCATTTGAGGCCGGAAAAGCTTGCACGACATTTCGAACGTAGCCGGAGGGTGCCCTTTTGTCATAGGCTCCAGGTGCATATGGATAGTATACTAGATGTTGAGGAACATAAGGCCAAAATTCAGCTCTCTTGCCAGTACTTTTTACTCTGTTCAACACCTTATTTGGTTCAACATAACCACTAACTGTTACCCTTTGCTGCTTTCGGTTCACCTCCACAGATTTTACACCTATATGCAGTTTGAGAGGAAGAAGTAGTGATTTAGCTTATAAAACAAAACAAAATATAAAATGCACATTTGTAAAATAGCTAAGTAGGCCTATTGGGTTGGCTGCCTTTCATTCAAAACCATTATTTAATCTTATTTATATTCTTTGATTTTGATGCTAATAAGCTGATAATTAGGTGGAAACCATGCATTCAAGAATAAAAATAAAGGTGCATGTTTGGTATAGTTTATTTTTCATCTTTTTGAAAATGAGATTATTGGGACACCACAACCACAAGTAACAAGATATATTTTTTTTCTCCCACCAAAGGGGGGCCTAAAACGTCAGCTCTTTCATTTGAAAGGAAAATTAAATTAAAATGGAAAGAAACCATGTAATAATAAATTATCAGGGTAATATTTTTTTTTTTTTTTTTCATCTTTTCATTAAAAACAAAAACTAACAAAGTGATGTTAGGAATCAGCAATTTATTTTCTATGTAGGCATACTTCAATTTAAAAATAAATAAATAAAAGTTATTAATCGATGATGATGGCTTCTCTATGAAGGGTCTCAACTCACAACAAATTCATTTGTTTCGGTTTTTGATATTTGTGGGTTTCAAGCGCGTACTTTTTTTTTTTTTCCTTCTTATAAATGCTTCTATATACCTTTCTTTCACGGTTGCTTGTCTGATAAGTGATATATCACAAAATTGCAATGCAGGGGACAAAACAAAGCTTCAATAAAAGGAAACAACAACAACCAAAAAAAAAAAAAACACACACACACACACACGCAGCTAGCTTAACAATATAACCTTTCATGTTGGTGACAGCATTTTTAACTCTTCTTTCACATCCATCGCAGTCCATTTTCACTTTGATATCGACCGTCTGAGAAAGAAAACATAAACCATAACATAAAATAGCTAGAGAGAAAGCATCAAATACATATTACAGAATATATATGTAAGCAGTGCAGAGTAGACTTTAAAGAATATTTAAGTATGTAAAGGTTAAATGGTTGCTGGTAATAATAATGGGTACCTGCAGTGCTTTGCGCTTGCTCCTTGTGCTGGTGACAGTGCAAAAGTTGAAGAGGTAATCAAGAGCACCCATTTATCTTCTCTTTTAGTAGAAAGAAAATATGAGAGAGAGAGAGAGAGAGAGAGAGAGATATGTGAAACACTGTAAAGTCTAGGTATTTATATAAGTGAAGAAGTTGTATGTTGGATTTGAAAAAAAGATGTTCAGAAAAGCAGGGCCTGTTTGGTACATGTGTTTAAGCATATGTTTTCAGATTTTAAACAACATTACATGTATTTCCACACACTTTTTTACCTATACGTATTTTCAAAAAATACAAACAACGTTACTGGAACAATATTACCAAATGGGCCATGTTTAGAAAATCGAATATTATTCTATAACCAAAGGAAATAAAATTGTCCATAAAGCATGCTAATGTGGCTACAAATAATGAAAGCACTGCTTTTGCGCTGCTTAATTGTTTATTTTAGTTAGGTTAATGAGAAAATGCTCGTAAAGGAATTTTATATGTGTTTGCTTTTGTTTTTGTTCCGTAAAAGTGTGGCTTTGCTTTCCAATTATTTTATGATAAATTATCATTTAAATACCCCCAATCATGGCCTCTATTGGTTGATTCTATCCTGAGTTTCAAATATCAAAAAGAATTCTTCCATTCTCTCCTTGCCTTCTATTCCAACTATATAATTGTTGTCAATCATTGTCTTTAAACCATTCAAGTATATTCTGAGGGGGAAAAGAGTTAGATTTACTTCCAAAATTTAAAATTTTCCATGTACTTGAGAAATGGAAGATGACAAGAGCTGAACTATGAATGTTTAATATGGGTATGAAACACCCATGAATGTTTAGACCCCAATAAACAAATTATCAATTCAAGGTTATTATCAAACAATATATGTGCGGAATATGAACATAAGCCAAACACAGAATTGATAAACAATCTAAGCCAAATATAAACACATCCACAGCAGTAAATATAAGGCAAAGATAAAGGAAAAGAAGATGCAAACACACGAACAACACACGATGTGTTATCGAAGAGGAAACCGAAGCCCTCAGCGTAAAACTTCTCCGCCGCCCTCCAAGCGGTAAATAATCCACTAAAGAATGTAGTTGAGATACATGAATAGCAAAAGACCCTCCAAGCCTAATCTACCCAATGTACCTAAGCCCTCCAAGCTTCTTGCTCCAACGAGATTGCGCCGAACCTATTTCTTTTATAACTTCCCGGATTCCGCTACTAGACCATAGCATCAACCAATGTAAATTGGTTCCTTCCTAACTGCTTCCCAAACAATACCAAATAAACCTTCTCACTGATATGTGTATGGTGAGAAAAGAATTTGGCTAAAGACCTCTCAAGAATATAACAATGGAGAGGAAGAGAGTAGAGGAATGTGAAGAGTCTCTAAGGTAAAGATTGTAGATGAATCAATCTTGTTTTTCTCTAGGGTTTTTCTCTCAAAATTCTCTCTGGAAGCTCTCTCAATTTAGTGGGTATAAGGGTCTATATATAGTGGGGTGAGAAAGGAATGCGAAGAGTCAGTTTTTCCCAAACAAGGTTGGTTGGTGGCTTGGCCTTGCGACTGGTCTGAGTTGCGAGTTTCAACCACAAGGTAATGGCCTGGTCAGCCTGGGTATTTTGTCCTGTAGTGCATCAGCTGGCAAAACGCTTTAGCTTCCCGCATGCTTGGCACGTGACTCTCATCTGGCGACTTGCACCCATGAGCCACCTGCAAGTTCCAGTCACGAGTCCTTGCATCTTTGCACATTAAGGAACATTTCTTCACATCTTCTCACACACTACCCTTACAATAATCCCACTTAAATACAGGGTTACTAATTGCTAAATTACAAGCAAATTGGCACGGAATAAAGCCAACAAGATGGTTGATTAAATTCAACCTTACAATCTCCCCCTTTGGCTATTCCGTGACAAAACCCTACAACAGACTCTAGATTTAACACGTGAGTTGGGAACAATTGAACAAAACTCACTCACACCTAATTCTAGATTCTGAAAAGCTCTTGAAACATATGAACAAGTATCTCCTGAAACACAACAACACAATAACATCATTGTATGCAAAAAACTTGAAATACATATGGAGCAAGCATAATGAGATCAAGCAAAAATGGAATAAAGCAATAAACCATGGCTTGACCAAAACAGGAAATCACTATACAATAGTGATCACAATGCTCATTCACACAAGGAATGAACATCCGGACATGCAAGCTAATAAGCTTATATGCAAAGTATTATTTGCATGTCCAACACTCAACCAATGCATACAAACATATATGCATCTAGGAACAATCCTACAAGGGCACAAGAGTGATGTACTGAATTGAAATCCATAGCATTTAACATCAAGTACATAAGCCACAATGCAAGGCTACAAAGCAAAAAGATTGCATTGCATGGTACAAACCATAGAAGCCTACAAAAAGTAAGTGCATGGAAACAAACCCTTAAAGCTTACATAAGCAACATGGATACAAAATAAACCATACACAATAAACTGAATAACATCATCAATATATAAATAAACCAAAGTATTAAAAACATTCAAGAGTTTTAAGCCAAACATTAACCCAAAACAACAGTGTATCAAATATATGCTAACAGTAGTTATCCAAACCATAAACACCAAAAAATAATGACAAATTTATGAATGCTCCCCCTCAAATAAGCACTCCCCCTCAAGTGCTGCCCCAAAAATTCTCCCCCTTTTTGACCGGAATGGCCAAAAGGTCAGTGCTCCTGGTTGGTGTAGATGCTATCAAACTTAGCTGAGAGGACATCAAGCTGATCTTGCATAGCTGTCATCCTTTCAGTATGCTGATACTGAACTACCCTAAGACCATAAAGCCTCTCCAGAATGATTTGGAATGCATCAGGAGGTACAATTGATGAAGTAGATGCCCTGCTCCTCTTGGTTCTGCTTCTTGGTGTGGGAGTCTGTCTTGCAACCTCAGTCTCTGTCTCCATTGGATCACCTTCTTCTTGATCAGCCCCTTCCTCATCTTCATCACCCGGAAGGCGAGCTTGAATTCTTGCGATGGTTTGCTTGTTGATAGCTGAAGGTGTAGACATTAGGCTGAGATCTTGAGGAATTGGAACCCCTTTTGCTCTGAGAATTCTCATGATAAGGCTAGGAAAAACCAACTTTGCCCGTGAAGTTGTTCTGGACTCATCCATTATTATGTCAAATATATGAGAGCTTATGTCAATGAATGTTTTCTCCTTAAGCTCCATAAGGAAGATAGCTCTGGCATTAGTAAGAGTAATCATTTTTCTGATAGGATACAAGTTGAACATCATTATGGTGGTCAGACACCTCATGTCAACAGGAAAGGCATTGGTGTTGAGACATCTTGCTTCTTTAACTCCACCAATCCGAGCCTGGACAGTGTCTAAGGATAACATCCTATCTCTGTAATTGATAAATTCATACTCCTCTAAACCTTCAAGTCCAAGTACCCCATCAATATCATGGGCATCCAGGGTGAACTCCTTTCCTCTTACCCAACAGTCTAGCTCATCTTCTCTAATCTTGACATTAGAATAAAACTCCCTTATCAGTGGCTCACACACTCCAGGTAAATCACCTAATAGTTTATCCTAGCCTCTTCCCTCAAAGCAATCTGGAGTAAATGTGTCCTTCAGATCCCTCAAATCCATAAACCTTTCCTGAATGATGGTTCCTTTCATGAAAGAATCTTTATATCTCTCAAAGTGTTGAATAGATCTAAAATGGTTGTGATCCATTTTCAGTCTCTTGTCAACTTTCTTAGTAGTAGACTTCTTCTTTGTAGATGAGGATGTCATCTGTAAACAAGCAGATGAGGCCACAACAAGAGCAAAGCAGAATATGTGGAAATGTACACAAATTAGTAACAAGTTACTAATAATTAGAGTAACAGAGTGTCAATATAGCATATAGACCAAGCACACTTGATAACCAAAAATGGGTAGATCAAATTGGAACTCCAACAAGTCAACCAAGTTCATGCAGAATTTGATAAATATATAAGATCATTTAAAAACACATTTAGACAAACAGGGCATAGGTCAATGAGAGCACACACATGAACTGGTGATTAAAAGGCAAAACAATGTTACCAGTACACAAACAAACTAAAGTGCCCAAACACATATTCAGAAAAAACAAACAAGTAAAAACCTCAAACCCATATACCCAAAGAGTATAGGAACAATCAAACAGCAAAGCACAAAGCAAAAAGTATTGTACTGACACTAAAACATGATAACAAATATGTTTATCATCAACAATAGTCAACCCCAATCAAGCAAACCTAACATTTTAAGCAAACGCATGTTTGAACCCTTCAAAACACACACTAACATCACAACATGCAGATTCAAGGAAATAACATCACAATCATGAAGTATGAAGTGAAGACAAGAAAGCCCATACATTTTTCTTGAAGATTTGAAAAGAAAAAATGTAGAAATGGTGGATTTTCGAAGAACTACACGGAGTGTTTCAGAGAGGGAAATGGAGAAGACAATGACCAGTCACTAATTTCCGAGAGAAAAACTAAAAAGTTTTTGAAAACTGACTTAAAAACGCAAAATACGTGTTTTTCGCGACTGGAATAAATCGCCAGTAAGCCGCCAGGGTAAGCCGTGAAACACTTTGAAACTGAAAGTTTTGAAAAATTTTCTAAGTGTTTTTCACGACTGGAAGGTCTACCCACGAGGGAGTTGCGAGCTGAGTCGCAAAAATCTCTGTGTACTCCTCGCGACTGGACCTTACACCTGCGAACAAGTCGCTAAGGCAGACCCGCGAGCATGCGACTGGGGCATGCAATTGGCTTGACTCGTGATTAAGTCGCCAAAACAGGGCAAAATTGTTTTTGAAATTTTTGACATTTTTGTAAAAATAAAATACTTTCCAAAAACAGCTAAAACACTCAAAAATCTTTTTGTGTTTGATCAAACAAAGATTGAGCATGTGAAAACACATTTAATCAAGTACAATCACACAAATGAATATGGCATTCATTGAACATAGACTTGTATTTTGTGTGTGGATATCAAACATGAGATAGTCCTTAGTCCAATGTGAAGCTTCAATGATCAATTCAATCAAGGCATACACAACTAGCACTAGATAATGTGACCTATCTCAATTATAGAAACATGCATATGTGACCTCCCACAAGAACTTGATTACATTCTTTGAAGCTTTTCATTTGGCTCCATATACATAATGACATTTGAACTTTTTGAATCAAAATCTCATTGTGAGATTGATGCCTGAAATTTTTGATATTTCAATTGATGAGATAGCCTTTGGCTTTTTGGGCATCATACATTTTATTTTGGTCGCTTTCCCTTTTTTCTAGTCAAATACTAGTATGTGCGACAGGCTTTTGCAGCTCTACATCTCTTTTCATTTGGAGATTTACATTTGGAGAGCTCTTTTAAGCATAAAAAATAAAGAGTGGGAATATATATAGGCATGAGTCTATGCATGTCTCAAAATCAACAAAACCATTCACTAATCATTCATGACAATGTTGAAGATCTATTTACAACAGTCACATAGATTTCAGAATTTCTCCCACAATGATATGAGTGCAAAGGGAACAACCTAAGCTCGTAGATGCACAAAATCATTAGTACAAAGGTACAAGGCAAAAATATGTTTTAAGACAAAACTCAACAAAGTTGATCAAACTTTTTGGATTTTCTACTTTTTATGTGTTTTTGAATTTTTGACACAAGAAAAATAAATGTTGATCAAAACAAAGTAAAAAAAATTTACGCAAAGCTCTCAAACAAAAAATTTTCAACTCAAACATGTAAGAAGCAAAACAACCAAGCATATACACAAAATATGGGAAGTATTAATGCATGGACATGTTGTAATGCTTATGCATGAGTACCCTTCGTCACCCACACGTCATGTGCGTTTGGGGTGATATCCTTGACGGATTGGGTACGAGAGTTAGGAATTTTAAACCTTTGGGTGAAGCTTTCTAGGCAATTAGTGAAGGCACCAATCATCTTCATTATGTCCATCATTCCGGAATCACTGTTCTGACTTCTCGATTGTTCACCACCCCACGACCTTTTGTCATTTCTTCTTCCTCGTGACCGAGGAGCACTTGTATTGTTCAATGCTCTCAACTTCTGGCAATTGGGTCTAGTATGTCCTTGCAAGCCGCAACAGTGACAAACATAATTCGTTCTAGGGCCCCACTGTGGTCTTAGAAAAGATCTTCCTCTAGCTTCAACTCTACCTTCTGATTGATTACGGGACTTATTAAACACCCGTTGATCAGCCACCTTCTTTTTCTGTTCAGCCTTAACTTTCTCAGGAACATGCTCTTCTACAACCGTCTCTTTGGCCTTCACAAATTTCACTTCTTTGGTGACATTGACCGATGAGCTACTTCCTCCGGTATATCCCAACCCGAACTTATCTGAGAAGTGTTTTTGAGATGAAATAATATCTTCTAGCTTCTTAGAGGAGACCCTTTTTATCTTGACTTGTGCTTGCACCACCTCTTACTTAAGAAATCTTACTTTGGTATAAGCTTCTGATAGCTCACCATTAAGTGTCTCAATTTCACACTTTGCCTCCTTATATTTAGCCAGGAGACTTTTGTAGTCCTCTTCGGCTTTCTTCATCTTCTTCACAGCCGCCTTTGCCACCCTTGTATACTCTCCCAATCTCTCAAGAAGTAAGGTGTAATTCTCTTGAAGACTAGTTGTATTTCTATCTTCTTCAGCATCTGATTCCTCAACAATCCCTAAGGATTCATCATCGCTGTGTTCTCCAAGTTCTTGTACAAGTTGATTCAGTTCCTCCGAGGACTCAACATGCTCAATAGCCATAAATGCGGAGTAGTTTCCTTCTCCATCATAGCTGTCCTTAGAGTCAAAATTTGATGAGTTCGGATCACTTAAAGTAGTGGCATAAGCCTTTCCCTTCGACTTCAAATAATTGGGACATTCCTTTTTAAAGTGCCCATGTCCATTACATTCGAAACATGTAATTCCTTGTAAGGATCAGGAATCTCTACCCTCTTTTCTTTTGAACTCTTTCTTCTCTTTTCTGGCACTCTGAAATTTTCCTTTGTTACCGGATTTCTCACTGTTTTTGAGCTTTAAGAATTTCTAGAAGTTCTTTACAAGATACGCCACATCTTTGTCTACTGCATCCTCTTCCGAAGAGTCATGAGACACCATTCTCTCATCAATTGTTTTAAGAGCAAGTGACTTACTCTTCTTCTGTGTGGGTAGGGACAATTCATATGTCTACAGGGAACTAACCAGCTCTTGAACTTTAATGTCGTCAAGATCTTTACTCTCTTCAATGGCTGTAACTTTGGCATGGAAACTCTGTGGTAATGACCGAAGAATCTTCCTTACTATTTTCGAATCTTCCATCTTTTCCCCCAAATTGAATTTCCCAACAACCACTTCATTCAATTTACTGTAAAACGAATCAAAAGACTCATCCTCACTCATCTTTAGCTCCTCAAAGCGAGTGGTCAACATCTGAAGTTTGGTGTCTTTCACTTTCTTAGTCCCTTCATAAGTTGTCTCCAGAATTTCCCATGCTTCCTTAGCAATGGTGATATGTGAAATCGTATGAAATTCTTCTGGAGAGACACCACAGAAAATAGCAATCAAGGCTTTGCTATTTGCATTGGCCGCCGCAAGAGCAGCCTTATCCCAAGTGGATTTGGCAGCCTCCGGTCTTGTCCAACCTACTTCAACTGCATCCCACACAGTATCATCAATAGAACACAAAACGCCCTCATATGGACTTTCCAAAATGCATAATTATTACCGTCAAAGAACGATGGTACATTAAGAGATTGTGACCTATCCATCTCAAAGGGGGTCAGGGATCACACTTAGGAATTTAAACCACAGCAAGTGTACCCGCTCTGATACCAATTGAACGTTCAATATGGGTATAAAACACTCATGAACGTTTAGACCCCAATTAACAAATTATCAATTCAAGCTTATTATTAAACAATATATGTTCGGATTATGAACATAAGCCAAACACAGAATTGATAAACAATCTAAGCCAAATATAAACACATCCACAGCAGTAAATATAAGGCAAAGATAAAGGAAAGGAAGATGCAAATACAAGGACAACACACGATGTGTTATCGAAGAAGAAACCGAAGCCTTCGGCGTAAAACCTCTCCGTCGCCCTCCAAGTGGTAAATAATCCACTAAAGAATGTAGTTGGGATACATGAACAGCAGAAGACCCTCAAAGCCTAATCTACCCAATGTACCTAAGCCCTCCAAACTTCTTGCTCTAACGAGGTTGCGCCAAACCTATTTCTTCTTTAGCTTTCCGGATTTCGCTACTAGACCATAGCATCAACCAATGTAAATTGGTTCCTTCCTAACTGCTTCCCAAACAGTACCAAATAAACCTTCTCATTGATATGTGTATGGTGAGAAAAAGATTTGGCTAAAGACCTCTCAAGAATATAACAATGGAGGGAAAGAGAGTAAAGGAATGTGAAGAGTCTCTAAGGTAAAGATTGTGGATGAATCAATCTTGTTTTTCTCTAGGGTTTTTCTCTCAAAATTCTCTCTGGAAGCTCTCTCAATTTAGTGGGTATAAGGGTCTATATATAGTGGGGTGAGAAAGGAATGCGAAGAGTCAGTTTTTCCCAAACAGGGCTAGTTGGCGGCTTGGCCTTGCGACTGGTTTGAGTCGCGAGTTCCATCCACGAGGTAATGGCCTGGCTAGCCTGGGTATTTTGTCCTGTAGTGCACCAGCTGGCAAAACACTTTAGCTTCCCGCATGCTTGGCACGTGACTCTTATCAGGTGACTTGCCCCGTGAGCCACCTGCAAGTTCCAGTTGCGAGTCCCTGCATCTTTGCACATTGAGGAATATTTCTTCACATCTTCTCACACACTACCCTTACAATAATCCCACCTAAATACAGGATTACTAATTGCTGAATTACAAGCAAATTGGCACAGAATAAAGCCAACAAGAGGGTTGATTAAATTCAACCTTACAAACTAGAAGAAAATGACTTCTTGTTTGAGAAGATTTTCAAGAAAATGGATTGAAAAGTGCTTCATTTGATTGTGACAAATAAATAAGTTAAAAAAGAAATAAGACTTTGCAACGTGCATCCTTGTGTAGATATATATAAATAGGGATGCATTGCATTTTTTTTTTTTTTTAAATCTTATTACACACCTCTGTGTGGCCACCTCCACCATCTCTAGGTGGGTTTTCTCCACCTCCGAGTGGCTGTTCTCCACCATCTTTATGTGGGTTTTCTCTATCCACTCTTTTAAGGGTACTTTACTACTTTTCTGAAAATCCCTAAATCTAATCCCGAAAATCTCAGTTACATTTCAACCATCTTCCATCCCATATCTTCCTCTTTTAGCCTGTTATTTATCTGCTGGCTTTGGTGCGGGTATCACCAGTGAAGGAACTCAATCATCGGATTCAGATAGGAAGAGCTTATCTCTACAGCTGAATGAGTGAAGTTCTCTGGAGAATGGGTCTTCTTGATCTTGTGGGTATTGATCCATTGTAATCGGTTTCTTGGTGGCTTCTCTATCAGTTGCAGCTGCTTTGGAGATCCTGTGGGGCGATTCTCCAACATATGAGGATAATCCTGAATTGGGTGTGATTCGGCCAGGGGCAGTGAGTAGTCTCTTATGATTTGTATTTCCTTATTGCTTTTTTAAGGGTCTGAATTTGGGATTTCCCCTTTGTATTTGGTTCTATTTGATGTTCTGTTTGTTCCTCTGGGTCCTTTTACTCCTTGTTGGATATGCTTTGTATGGAGTAAGGTTTGGAAAAATTACTAAGGTCATACCCTTGGGAACAATGAACTCCCTATGTTGGAATTGCCGAGGAATTGGGAACCTCCGGATAGTTTTTGCGCTCCATGACTATGTGCGGCGCTGGAATCCTAAATTAGTTTTCCTTTCTGAAACAAAAATAAAGAGTAGACGTATGGAGATAGTAAAATACAGGTTGGGTTTTTCAAATGGATTAATTGTTCCTAGTAGGGGTCGTAGAGGTGATCTTGCCTTGCTCTGGTCTAGGGACACTAATTTAGAAATTAAAAGTTTTTCAAATCATCATATTGATGCGGTAATTACTGAGTCAAGCAATGGTTTTTTGTGGAGGTTTACAGGGTTTTATGGGCATCCGGAGACCCATCCCAGAGAAGAATCTTGGAAACTCCTCTCTCTTCTTAATAGTCAATCTAATATTCCCTGGTTCTGTTGTGGTGATTTTAATGAGATTCTATTTATGAATGAAAAAGTAGGGGGTGTCCCTCGCAATCAAAGCCAAATGGATAGCTTTCGCCAAATTGTGAATTTGTGTGGCTTCAAGGACTTAGGGTATTGTGGCCCTGATTATACATGGTGTAACATGCAAGAGGGGTGTAATAGAATTTTGCTTCGCTTGGATAGAGCCCTGGCTACCTCGGAGTGGCTTGAGTATTTTAAGGATCCAAGAGTGCATCATCTAGCTGATTCAACTTCTGATCACTGCATTCACCTCACCACCAACTCTCCTTTCCCAGTTTGTAAATGGAAGCGTTGCTTCCATTTTGAGGCTATATGGGTCAAGGGGGATGATTGCAGAGAAGTTATTCAAGAAGCTTGGAACTCTGGCACCTTTGCTGCTACTCCTGAGGGGGTTGCATCCAATCTCCAAAAATGTGAAGCTGCTTTAACTAATTGGAATCAAAATATGGTGGGCAATATTCAAAAGAAAATTCATGAGAAAAAAAGGGCTCTCAATTCTCTCACCATGGAAGATAGTGGCACTGGGGGGGCTGTAATTAACCAGCATAGAAGGGAAATTAATGATCTCTTAGACAGTGAAGAGACCATTTGGAGACAGCGCAGCAAGGTTCATTGGTATAGGGAAGGGGATCGAAACGCTAAGTTTTTCCATGCCCGTGCTTCTGAAAGAAGGAAAAAGAACTCCATTTTGGGGATTTGGAATGATGATAGCATTTGGTGTGAGAGTAAGGAAAGCATTGTTGCAGCTGCAGTATCTTATTTTGAAAAGATTTATTCCACCTCCTCTCTAAGTGGAATTAGTGAGGTTGTTGATGCATTGCCTAGATGTGTCACTGAGGACATGAATGCTGAGCTTACTAAGGTCTTTACAAGAGATGAAGTCATTAAAGCGCTTCAGCAGCTTTACCCAACCAAAGCGCCAGGGCCCGATGGTATGTTTGCAATCTTTTTTCATAAATATTGGGATATTGTAGGGCAAAGCATCACAAATATGGTTTTAAATGTTTTGAACTCAACTATACCCATAGCTGAAATAAATAAAACTAATATCGTTCTCATCCTAATGACCAACCAGCCCTCCAAAATGGCAGATTTTCACCCAATCAGCCTCTGTAACACCACATATAAGCTTGTATCAAAAGTCCTTGCTAATAGACTCAAACCAATCCTCCCAAGTATTGTCACTAAAAATCAAAGTGCATTCATTCCGAATCGTCTTATTTCGAATAATGTCTTAGTGGCCTCTGAATTCATGCATTATTTGAATCACAAAGTTGATGGGAAGGATAATTACATATCAATCAAATTAGATATGAGTAAGGTTTTTGATAGAGTAGAATGGAATTTTATCAAAGAAGTTATGGAGAAAATGGGTTTTGCTAAAAAATGGGTGGACCTTATAATGCTATGCATCTCTTCTGTGTCTTATTCAATTATCATTAATGGTGAGGCATATGGAAACGTCATTCCCTCTAGAGGCATTAGGCAAGGGGACCCCCTCTCCCTTTACCTTTTTCTTCTTTGTGCTGAAGGCTTTTTAGCGCTATTCATAAAGCTGTCCGTGATAATCAGATTAGTGGAATGTCCATTGGTAAGGGATGCCCAAAAATCACTCATCTCTTCTTTGCTGATCACAGTCTCTTTTTTTTTGCAAAGCAAAGGAACAAGAGTGTCAGAAGCTTGTCGACATTCTTAATAGTTATGAAGCAGCTTCGAGGCAAAAAATTAACACCAACAAGTCTTCTGTTTTTTTCAGCCCAAACACTCATAATGAGAGAAAGGATAGCATTCTAAATATCCTTGGTCCAATGAATGATTCTAGGCATAACAAATACCTAGGGCTGCCTACTTTCATTGGAAGATCCAAGGCTCAAGTGTTTGCAGAACTAAAGGATCAGGTGGCAAAAAACTTGCTGGTTGGAAGGGGAAGCTTCTCTCAATTGGTGGGAGGGAGATTCAGTACCCACGTATACAATGAGCTGCTTCCAACTCCCTAAAACTTTATGCAAAGATTTAGAAAATATGATGAGAAACTTTTGGTAGGGGCAAAGAGACGATGAGAACAAAATTGCTTAGGTCAGCTGGAAGAAGATGTGTAAATCAAAGTTTCATGGAGGGATGGGTTTCAGAAACATCCAAGCTTTCAACCTTGCCATGTTGGCCAAGCAAGGTTGGAGAATCCTTTCCAACCCAAACTCTTTGATGGCTAGGGTTTTTAAAGCTAAGTACTTTCCTTATGATGATTTTCTAAACTCTAAAAAAGGTGGTAGCCCCTCGTATGCTTGGCGGAGCATTCATAATAGCCTTGGAGTAATCAAAAAGGAAACAAGATGGAGGGTTGATAATGGTCGAAGAATACATATTTGGGATGATAAATGGTTGCCAACGCCATCTTCTTTCAAGGTGATCTCTCCCCAATCAGATTTTGGTGACTACCCAATGGTTTCCTCCCTTATTGATAATGACACTATGTGGTCGAAAGCAGAAGCAATCAGGTCCATCTTCCTTCCTTTTGAAGCAAGCACAATTTTAAATATCCCTCTCAATTATAATCTCACTGAAGATTGCCTCATCTGGATTGGCAATAAAAGAGGGGTTTTTATAGTTAAAAGTGCATATCACATTGCCTCAAGCCTAGTGGACTCAAACAAGAAGGGAGAATGCTCTTCTCCTGATTCTAGAACTTGCCTTTGGAAGCGAATTTGGCATCAGAAAATCCCTCAAAAGCTCAAAATCTTTGCTTGGAGGTCTTGTGTAAATGGCCTTCCAACCATGCTCAACTTAAACCATAGAGGTATTCACTGTTCAAGCTTTTGTCCTATTTGTGATAAGGCCTTGGAGTCCACTGCCCATGCTCTTCTTTTATGTGATCACGCCCGGCTGACTTGGGCAAAGTGGCACAATTGCCCAGTTAATGTAACTTCCCCGCCTAGGGACTTAATGGATGTTGCCTTGGAGTTTATTGTAAAAGGTTCCCCTCATGATTTGAAACTATTCTTTGCTGTGGCTTGGTCCATTTGGTGGAACCACAACCAAGCTATACATGAGGATTCGGGTTCTTCTCCAAGTCAAGTCTGGGATATGGCAAACAGAATTTTACATGAGTATAAAGATGCTTGCTCTCTCCCTGCCCTCTCTTCAGCCCTTTCTCTAACAGCTTGGCAAGCCCCTCCCTCTAGTTTTTTCAAAATTAATACTGATGGCGCTGCTTCAGATGGCAGCCCTTCCTGTATTGGTGTGGCTATTCGGGACTGTCAGGGCTGCCTTATTGCCTCTTTGAGCAAACTACTGCCTTCATCATACTCTACCGAGATCACAGAAGCTTTGGCGCTGCAAGATGGTGTGCTACTTGCTTTGAAGTTAGGGATCTCTCATGTTATTGTCGAATCTGATGCCCTCTCAATTATCCAAGTTATTAATGAAGATGTGTTGGGAGGTGAGTTGGGTCACATTGTGCAGAACATAAAAGACATCTCTTCTTCTTTTTCTTGGCGCTCGTTTCAGCATTTGAATAGGAGTGGCAATAAAGCAGCTCATGAACTTGCTAGAGCAGCTAAAGACTCAGGTGTTACGCAAGTTTGGAAAGGTGTGTGTCCAAGCTTTGTGGAGCATATCATCTTGAAAGATGGTTGTACGTAGCTGCTGTGTTTGTTCTCCCTGCTGATGTTTTGTTATCTTTGTTGTTGCTCTTTTTCAGTTGCTAGTTTATATTGTATTTTCTCATCAAAAAAAAAAAAAAAAAGCAACGTCACATACCTTTGAAATCATGTTTTAAAAACATGATATCAAATTTATTTTTTATTGGTTGCTTTAGACATTTAACAATGTGTGTAAAGTGAGTATAATAAGGAGTATGAAATTATTATTACTCTCACATCTTCTCACCTTAAGCCTAAACTATAAGATCTATTCCTCCTAAACTTGTCTAAGCAGTCAGCCCTTAAACAATAATCATATTTGCAATCCCGTTATAAAAATTTTCCATTTCCTTTATAGTTAATACTAAAGTTCATATGTTTATTATTAAGGAATGTGACATTGCCTCGATATATCACTTATGCTTTGTTATGGGTCTTATGTACTTGTAAATTGTAATGAGTTCATTTACTCTTCTCTTTCTCCTTCTCCTTCTCAATTTTTATTTTGTTTTTTAAAAAGATTATGCTTGTAATTCCTGTCCAATTTTATTAGCATAGTTGATAGGTTCTAAAGGTTTAGGAATTTATGTATTTAGAACTCTAATTTGTAATGTTGGCAAACCATGATCAAAACAATGTACTTAGTCTTGTTTAGGCTTGCTCAAAGTTGATAAAATATTGTAAAGTTGGAATCGAGTGGCTACAGATGCATTGGGGCATTTCAGCCTGGCTCGATCGATCGAGGAATAGATTCGATCGATCGAAAATCGGCCCAGATGCGTTTTCTGCAGAATTTCCAACTCAGCCCTAACTCTTTAAACGTTTAGGGTTTTATGTTTTTGCCCTAGGTATATAAGGCAAAACCCTAGCCACGTTTTTAAGAGTTGCACAAGTTGTATTGTTGCTCATACATTCCTGTTTTATGTAAATCTCTTATAAGATCTAGAGGAGCTTTCCTTTACACAAAGCTTAGGGTTTTCAAGATTGAGATTACTTCAACATCTTGATGATCAACTTGGTTGCTGCCTTTGAAGCTTAAAGAATATCAAGCGTGGGTGCTTGTAGCTGATTGAGGAATTCAAAGAAAGAAGTAGTCCGTGGATTTGGAGCCTGCACGTGGTCGTGTCAGGAAGTTTTACTGGTGGGTAGCATTAGGAAGTCAAGTGGGGAGCTTGTAAGTCCTTTTGTAAGAACTTCAATTTTTTCTTAGTGGATTCCGTTTTACCTTGAGGATCGGTGGGTCAAATCCTCCCCAGGTTTTTCTGTGTGGTTTCCTGGGTGATCATATCGTTGTGTTATTTATTATTCCGCTGCATTATATTTTTGATATGATTATTTGATTGCTTTAACCTAGAATTGTTTAATTTGACTAAGTAACAACTTGGCTAATTAACTAGGCTACGCAATCTGGTTGTTTGTAAGGGGTCTAAAACCGTTCAAGTGGTATCAAAGCGGGTTGCTCTCTTGTTAGAGATTTTTCTTCTCTGAGCTGATCCTTGACCCCAGTTGTCATGGAGCATGGACACTCTCTTGTTGTTCCTCCTCACTTTGATGGAAACAACTATGCCTATTGGAAAGTAAGGACGAAAACATTCCAGAAATCTATTGATGAGAGGGTATGGAACTCCGTTGAATACGGATGGGAGAAGCCCACTACTCCTATGAGTGAGTGGCAAACTTCTCAGAAAGCAGCAGTTGCATTTAATAGCAAAGCTATGAATGCCATTTTTAATGCTGTTTCTATGGAGGAATTTAAGAGGATCTCGAATGTTAAGGTTGCTCATACTGCATGGAAAATCCTCCAAACTGTGCATGAAGGCAAAAAGGCTATTAAGATAAACAAATTGCAGCAATTAACTTCTAAGTTTGAAAGCATTAGAATGTCTGATGATGAAACTTTTGATGAGTTTTATGCTAAACTTAATGATATTGTTAATTCTGCTTATAACTTGGGAGAAATCTATGATCAACCTAAAATTGTTAGGAAGATACTTAGATCCTTAACTGAAGACTTTAGACCCAAGGTGACAGCCATTACTGAGAGTAAGGATGTTAACTCCATCCCTGTGGATGAGCTTGTAAGATCTCTTCAGTCCTATGAGTTTGACCTACCCAAGACTACCAAATCCAAATCAATGGCTCTTAAGTCTGTTGATGATGTTGAGACTGGTGGATTTGATAATGAGCTCTCTGCTATAGAGATAGCTTACCTTGCCAAGAACTTTAGAAATTTCCTTAGAAACACTAATAGGAGGGCAAGAAATACCAACACTGTTGAACCTAGAAACATTAGGAAGAATGACCCCACTAAGGTGAATAACTTTGAAAAACCTAGAGAAAAAGTAGGTCAATCTTCTAATAATTCTTTGGGTCCTCAGTGTTTTGGTTGTCAAGGGTATGGTCATGTCAAATCTGAATGTCCTACTTTCTTGAGAAATAAGGGTAAAGCTATGGCTGTAACCCTTGGTGATAATGAGGTTTCTGATGATGAGTCCAGTTATGACGAGGATGGAAACTTCATTGCTTTCATTGCTACTGCTGTAGTCAATGAAAGCATATCTGCTAAGGAGAACCCTTCTGATGGGGAACTCTCTGAAGATGCAGATCTTCAAGAGGCCTATAACAAACTTTGCAAAGTTGCTGCAAAGGATGCTATGAATGTTGAACTTGGCCTAAAAAAAATTGATGCTCTTGAGCTTGAAAAGAAGAATTTGCTTGTCAAACTATTTGATACTAATGATCTTTTGAACAATGTTAAATCTAAGAACATGCTTTTGCTTGATAAAGTTAAATCTTTGGAACATGATTTATCTGTTGCTAGATCTGCTAGTGCTAAACTTGATCACATGCTGAATGTTTAAAAGTATCCTTCTGATAAATCTGGGTTAGGATATGTTGAAAGCATCTTTGATTCTGGACCACATTCCACGAATTTTGTTCCTTCTTCTTCTTCTTCTGAACCTCTCGTGAGTAAGGTTGTGAGTGAAACCATTAAACCCCCTGTGAGTGAGGTTGTTAAATCTGTAGAAGTTCCACCACCAAAGAAGATTAGGGTAGACTTAAGAGAATCTAAACCTAAGGAGCCTACCAAATCTAAGGACAAGATGCATGGTAAACCTGCTTGGGTTTGTCATTATTGTGGTAAGTCTGGACACATTCATGCTAACTATTACAAGCTTCAAGCTGATAAGAGAGCAAACAGATCAAAAGTGCCTGTGCCTCAAGCACAAGATCCTATGGCACTAATTGGTGAATTGGTAAAGGCGTTAAACCTTTATTCCAATTCTGGAGTTGGGAATCACTCTAATGTGAATAAGAACTCCAATGCTCGGGGTGCATCTAAAAAGTTTTGGATGCAAAAGACTCGAACTAACTGAGTCTTTCTGACATGGTCCTTGTGCTTCATTGCTCCATTCTGTTGTGACCATTGTTCTTTGGTTTTTGTGTTTTTTGTTCTAGGACTTGCATTGCATTACATACATGCATTTCATTCTAGGATTTATTTGTTTTCTCTTTTAATAATATATATATATATATATAAAAGGGAAAAGCAAAATCTATGTTTGACACTATTTTTCTTGATTTTTTGAAAACAAGGTTGGTCAATCTTTTTACACATGTCATGTCTTGTGTACCTTGTTTAACTTTGATGAGCTTATTCATTGCACTTGACCAGTTGAAACTTTGTAGTGCATGTTGTGTGGGAAAGATGTGTGTGGTTTTTAATCACTTTGCCTTAATCATGAAGTCACTTGTTCTTTGACTGTCGGACTTGATCCTTTTGAGAAAGGCATAAATAACTATCTCACCGCTGTTCACTAGCCAATCATGAACACCTTAGTGCATATCATAAGATTTTGTGCTCGAGAAAGTGTAGCACATACACAAAAAGAACATAAGGTGTAGCCTCAATTAAATTAAAACTGGTGTGTACTATTAAGCTTGATGCCAATTCACTTAATTCAAACCGGTGTGTACTATTAGGCTAAATACCATTTCACATAAATAAGAGGCAAAAATGCAAGAAACTTACATGATTGCAAGCTTTTGTTCTAGGAGATGTGGGAGTTATAGGATGTAACTCTTTAGGTGATAGTCTCTTTTAAATTCTATGTGATGAATTGTGTAGACTTGGTGCTTGATTGCTATTCACATATCACCTCACATGTATCTCAAGTTTTTGCTAGTATCACACACTACACAAGTTACTCTTTGTTAAACACTGTACATGCTACTGTGTGTGTTTTTGGTCTGACCAACCAAGTTTGAAAATATCTTGAGATTTGTGCACAACATATTTGTTGCTTGAGAGAATTAAATGGGAGAATGATTGAAACTTGTTTTTGAGAAAATTGGGTTTAAAAATTTTGGGTTTTTGAAAAAGCATTCCATCTCATACTCATGCATTTTGTTTTCATTGTTCAGATGCTTTGAGGAGTTGTTTTCAAAATTGGGTTTGCAGTTTTCAAAACAGTGATTTTTCTCAAAATTTTTGTGAGTTTCTGCCTATTTCGATCGATCCATTCTGATTTTCAATCGATCGAAAAAGTGTCCCAGATTGTTCTAAAATGACTGTTTCATTCGATCGATCGAATGTAATTTTCGATCGATCGAAGATCGTGGAGAAGCTTTTTAAAAAGACTTGTTCTGACTTTTTCAAACACTTTTTCAAAACTTTTCAAAGTTTTTTCTCTCTCTCCGACTTGGCAAGCTCAACTATTCCAATTTTTTGTCATTTTCCTCCGGATTTTTTGCAAGAAAACTCTTTCCTCAAGCCGGTAAGACTCTTTTGCCCTTCCTTTTTGAGTTTATTTACATATTTCATGCATTTTTCATGCATTTTTTGCTCAATTTTCGGACCTTTTTCTTTTTGGGATTTGTGTTGATTCAAACCTAATTTTGTGAAATTGATCAATGGGTTTTTGTGGGGACACATCATAGACATGATCTTAATAGTTTGATTTGATCAATTTTGGGTTTGATGAAAAATTGAAAATTCTAGGGTTCCTAATTGATCCGATTTGGGGCTTTTTGTGAAATTGAGTTTAATTGATGAAATTGGCTTGTGGAATTGATGAAATAAGTTATTATAATCTGTTTTCAACATTGTGTAATGATTAATTCATCAATTTGTTGCAAAATTTTTCAAGTGGTTTTCAATTTTTTTTTGGGTTTTTGTTAGAAACTCTATGTTCAAGCCAATTTTGTGTAATTGAACTTAATTTGAACTTGTTTACAGCATTTAGTTCATGCATCATAACATTGTTTTTGCTCATGCATTATATAGATTTTTATCTTATTGTTTTTGTGCTAACTTGCAGTCTGTCTTTGGTTTTGTTTTCTTGTGTTCTTTTGGTTTTCTCTTTGTGTCTCTGTCCTTTCCTTAGCACCATGCCTAGGAAGACTAGAGCCCGTAGGACTATTCCCTCTCCTTCTCCACCTTCCTTTGATAGGGAGAGGTTCCCTAGTGAGAAAAACCACGAGGTTTATGAGACTCTAAACCTTAAGAGAAAAGTTTGGGCTGAGCATTCTGTCACCCTAGATGAGGTTGATCCTGCCATTAGGGCAAATTTTAAGCGTAGGGGCTGGTTACCACTACTGGATGTTTCTGATCCTCCACCTCCAATTACCCTGATTAGAGAGTTCTTCTCGAACATCTCTATCCGCGTCTATGATTCCAACACTCTAGTTAAGAGTTGGATACGAGGCCTAGAGTATGTCATTACTCCTACAGTAGTGTCAGATGCTCTTGGGGTACCTTTGGTACAGCATCCTGTCTATCCCTATGATGAGTCACCAGAGTTGAGTGATGTCATGTCTTACATCACTGGGTCATCTATCCAGTAGGGTTCTGATCCTAGGATCACCACCGCTGAGCTTCCTGAGCCTGTCTATCTCTTCTTTAGGATAGCTTGTCACTCTCTCTAGCCCATTTCTCATCTGCACACCATTCCTCTCGAGAGGTGTGTATTTTTGTATGCTCTTGTGACTGATGCTCCTATTAGTTTTCCTCATCTTTTTCTTCATTCTTTGAACGAAGTTTATAGGAGTTCATCTACAGCTCATGTGATTGCTCCTATAGGTGCGTCTTTTCATGTGATTACTCCTATAGGTGCATCTTTTCTTAGACAGAGGGCCGCTCATCTTCGAGCTAGTTCTAAACACCCTAGGTCTGAGCCATCTAGTAGTGCTCCTCCTCCTCCCCCTCCTCCTTCTTCTTCTACAGGTCCTGCTGGTGAAGATATTCCTGATCCTGATGTGGCCGCTGCTGCTGTTCCTCCACCTCCTTCAGATGACTTCGATGTTCGTCGTACCCTAGAGACTGTCATGACCGTTCAGGCGGCTCATGGTCAGATTTTGGTGGATTTGCTAGATGAGATGCGAGCTCTGCGAGCCGACTTTGCGCGTCTTCATTCACCCTCACCACCTCCTTTTGATGGCGACTTGTGATTGCCCTTTGGCATTCCGTCACAAAAAGGGGGAGTGGAGTTTGACTTATAGAGGAGTTTTTGTAGTTAGGGGGCGATTTTTTTGTTAGCATGAGATTTTTTTTGTTAGTTTGTGGAGTTTATTAGATTGTATCTAGGTGCTTCACTTTGTATATCATTTTTGGGAATATTCATGTTAGGGGGAGTAACATTGATTGATATATTGATATACATGATTTTTATTTGATTCTTGTTGTCTTATGATTCACTGCTTATTGATTTATATTTATGAATTGTTCATTGATATATATCTTTATTTTGTGTTGTGTGAATCTTACAAGAATGTTATACCTGTTTATATACTATTTATTGTCACACATGCGTTTATGCGTTTGTTGAGTATTTCAGGAATATACAGGTTGATTCAACAAAGCTGCTGTCTACACTTGCAACCGATGGATAGTAGTTAGGGTTGAATTTAAGTTTATGAGCATTATTTTTGTAAAGGGCTTTTTACTTGTAAACTTTGAGCTTCTAATTTGTGTTTCGTCACGGATTGCCAAAGGGGGAGTTTGTTAGGTTCTAAAGGTTTAGGAATTTATGTATTTAGAACTCTAATTTGTAATGTTGGCAAACCATGATCAAAATAATGTACTTAGTCTTGTTTAGGCTTGCTCAAAGTTGATAAAATATTGTAAAGTTGGAATCGAGTGGCTGCAGATGCATTGGGGCATTTCGGCCTGGCTCGATCAATCGAGGAATAGATTTGATTGATCGAAAATCGGCCCAAATGTGTTTTCTGCAGAATTTCCAACTCAGCCCTAACTCTTTAAACGTTTAGGGTTTTATGTTTTTGCCCTAGGTATATAAGGCAAAACCCTAGCCACGTTTTTAAGAGTTGCACAAGTTGTATTGTTACTCATACATTCCTGTTTTGTGTAAATCTCTTGTAAGATCTAAAGGAGCTTTCCTTTACAGAAAGCTTAGGGTTTTTAAGATTGAGATTACTTCAACATCTTGATGATCAACTTGGTTGCTGCCTTTGAAGCTTAAAGAATATCAAGCGTGGGTGCTTGTAGCTGATTGAGGAATTCAAAGAAAGAAGTAGTCCGTGGATTCGGAGCCTGCGCGTGGTCGTGTCAGGAAGTTTTACTGGTAGGTAGCATTAGGAAGTCAAGCGGGGAGCTCGTAAGTCCTTTTGTAAGAACTTCAATTCTTTCTTAGTGGATTCCGTTTTGTCTTGAGGATCGATGGGTCAAATCCTCCCCAGGTTTTTCCGTGTGGTTTCCTGGGTGATCATATCGTTGTGTTATGTATTATTCCGCTGCATTATATTTTTGATATGATTATTTGATTGCTTTAACCTAGAATTGTTTAATTTGACTAACTAACAACTTGGCTAATTAACTAGGCTACGCAATCTGGTTGATTGTAAGGGGTCTAAAACCATTCAATAGTTTTTTTGGTTAATACTTTAACATCGTATGGGAGACTACTAGTTTGTTTGCTCTTGAACTCCAGAGCTCGTTTGTCTTTGTTTTAGTTTTCTGTTGGGTCATTGGAGCTTCTTGGTCTTGGTTTTGGTTTGCGTTGGTCCTAATCATGAGAAAAGGTCTCAAAGGAATCCCAGGATCCCACATCATTTGGGCGTGTGGTTGGTAATGGGTACATGAACTTGTTGAGTCTGCTCCACTAATTATTTTCTTAAACTATTGGATTGGATGCTTTAACACTTACTTGTCACAAAAGTGGAGGATATTGTAAACAATTATGAATGGTAAAAGGGTTAATTTTTTGAAATTTAAAGTTTAATTAAGAAGAACATTGCAAATGACCCTATTTATGAATAGTAAAGAGCCAAATGGACTTTCCAATATTCATTTTAAACAAAAACTAAAAGTTTGATCCAAGAATATTTGTATGCGCCTTATGTTATGTAGTTCAGAATTAACTTTACTTAAAAAGTTGTAAATTAATGGGAAGATTTTATTTATTCTTGTATAGGCGTCACGCATTCCAATGGCTAGTGTTTAATCATCTACAAAGCGTAATATGATATTCAAGCATTATCTCCAGAAAGTATTAATAAGCTCTTTCTATGATGCCCTAAACGAGAATCTCCTGAACTTTGATCTGCCACTCAATTTTTCAGACTTCTTTGTTGACTTATATACTACTGCAATAACTTTTTTGCTGTCCTGCACTACTCATGCTTGAATTTCAGCAGAGAGTTCGGCCTGTGCATGCATGCCTCCAAACTCTAAAGGTTATGGTATCATCATTGGACTTTTCATCCCTTTCATCTAAATCATTTATTAAACTAACCATAAAATTTAAACTTTTGATATTAGATCACTAAACAACCCAAAACAGAAGATACAAGCTCATGAGAGGAAAATTATCTTAGATGTGATTATTATCCAATGTGTTGCTTTAAATTTGCTTCAATAATCACCAAAGAATTGAAGAACAAGGGGGTAGTAAATAGTAATGTTAAAGATCTAAGGACTAACGGGTTCTTTCATAATTGTCACCTTATCATGCGTCAAACTTTGATTGTCAAGTAATTGGCTAGGCTTGTGAGAGTAAGTTGAATCCGAAATTCCTTCATTATCAAGGGCTCTAAAACAACAGTCATTGTGAAGCAATGTCGGGAGAGTAACATAGAGACTTATAGAAAAACATTGGCAACAAATTTAGTGATTGTTTGGATAGCGCGTCCAGCGTCCAACATTTTTTTGGTGGGTCCTGTGCATTGTTTACAGGACTCGCAAATACTTTTTTTCACAAAAACAAATTTAAAACTAGATCCCACGGTACTATTCACACATTTAAAAATTATTTTGCTATAGTGTTTTCAGTTTTCAGTTTTCAAATTTCAACAATAAACGGTATCCAATCAGACCTTTAGAAGATTGATGTGGTTGAAATAGTATAAGAAAAAGTAATAGTATGAAAAAAGTATTAGTATAAGAGAAGTAGTTTGAGTGAATTTATATATAAAATGATGTTTTTAGAGCCTTAGGTTAGGTACACTTTGGTGCTATTGCTAATAATTCATCGCATGTGTGATGGTAAGATTTAATGTTCGACATCTAGCAGCTTGTGGTGGGCTGTTCAGCTACATATGGACTATAATCAGTCAGTGAAAGCCTCATTTAGCAATGAAGCAACCCATTTAACAACAACAAAATTCGTTTAGTAGCAATCAAGCTCGTTCCGTGACAACTCGATTGGTACAGATGCTAAGTATTACTCATTTACCAGTAGTCTTTGACGCTTAATACTAACTTCACTGATTCAAGGAAGAGTACACTCATCCTTAACAACCTCATACATCCAGAAATGACCCAAAATTAATAAGAACTCAACAGTACAAGAGAAAGATGTTGAAGATAAGTTTTGTAGCTGCTGTCACGTACGTGGAGTTTCTACTTCCTACTTTTAAATAGACATCTACAGCTTCACTTTGTTGAATATTGTTAGGTTCTAAGGAATTAGGAACTAATGCATTAGAACTTCATTTTGTAATGTTGGCAAACCACGATCAAAACGTTTTAGTCTTGTTTAGACTTGCTCAAAGTATAATTATATGTAATGTTGAAATTGAGTGTTTTGCAGGATTTATTGTGTAAATTTGCCTGGCTCAATCGATCGAAAGTCGTGCAAATTATTTTTCTGTAGAATTTTTCAACTCAGCTCAAGCCCATTTGACGTGCAGGGTTTTATGTTTTGCCCTAGGTATAAAATGGTAAACCCTAGCCACGTTTTGAGGTTGCTCTTTATGCTGTGTGTGTGATTCTTTTGTGAGATCTAGAGGTGTTTTCCTTCACACATACTTAGGGTAATCAAGGATCAAGACTATGTCAAGAACTTGGTGATCAATTCAGTTGCAGATTCAAGAGCTGAAAGATACACAAGTGGGAGTGCTTGTACTTGCTGGGAATCCAAGAAAGAAGTAGTGCGTGGACTCAGAGCTATCACGTGGCCGTGGTAGTAAGTTTCCTACTCGAGGTAGCAATAGGATGTTAGTGGTCTAAGTCCTATTGTGTAAACTTCAATTCTTTCATAGTAGATTCATTTTACCTTGAGGATATTTAGGTTAAATCCTCCCAAGGTTTTTACTGGTTTGGTTTTCTTGGGTCATCATATCTTTGTGTTCTTTATTTTCCGCACTTTACATTGATATGATATATTTATGTTAACCTAGATCTAATAATTAGACTAAGTAATCACTTGGCTAATTAACTAGGTTAATCTGGTTGTATTTTAAGGGGTCTAAAAACGTACAAATGGTATCAGAGTAGGTAGCTCTGTTGTTGTAGATCCTTTGATCTAAGAGTTGATCCTTGACCCCAGTTTTCATGGAACACGAAC
The DNA here is from genome assembly GCA_023736055.1 of Quercus glauca. Classification (NCBI taxonomy): domain Eukaryota; kingdom Viridiplantae; phylum Streptophyta; class Magnoliopsida; order Fagales; family Fagaceae; genus Quercus; species Quercus glauca. The sequence goes on along the minus strand of CM043316.1, from coordinate 52,442,274 downwards.
ACTCTCTTGTTATTTCATCTCACTTTGATGGGAATAAATATGCTTATTAGAAAGTAAGGATGAAAGCATTCTTGAAATCTATTGATGAGAGAGTTTGAAACTCCGTTGAATACAGATGGGAGAAGTCCACTACTCTTGTGAGTGAGTGGCAAACTTCTTAAAAAGAAGTATCCACTTTTAATAGCAAAGCTATGAATGCTATCTTTAATGCTATTTCTATGGAGGAATTTAAGAGAATTTCTAATATTGAGATTGCTCATACTGCTTGGAATATCCTCCAGACTGTGCATGAGGACACAAAGGCGGTTAAAATCAATAAGTTGCAGCAATTAACAACTAGATTTGAAAGCATTAAGATGTCTGATGATGAATCTTTTGATGAATTCTACACTAAGCTTAATGATATTGTTAATTCTGTATATAATTTAGGTGAAATCTATGATCAACCTAAAATTGTTAGGAAGATTCTTAGATCTTTGACAGAGGATTTTAGACTCAAAGTGACTGCCATCACTGAAAGCAAGGATGTGGACTCCATCCCTGTTGATGAACTTGTAGGATCTCTTCAGTCCTATGAGTTGGACCTACCTAAGACTAGCAAATCCAAATCAATGGCTCTTAAGTCAGTTGATGATGTTGATGTGAATGGATTTGATGATGAACTCTCTGCTACAGAGATTGTCTATCTTGCCACAGAGATTGTCTATCTTGCCAAAAACTTTAGAAATTTCCTTAGGAACAACAGAAGGGCAAGAGGTAAGAACAATGCTGAACCTAGAAACTTTAGGAGGAATGATCCCGCTAAGGTGAACAACATTGAAAAACCTAAAGAAAAAGTTGGTCAACCTTCTAACAATTCTATGGGTCAACAATGTTTTGGGTGTCAAGGGTATGGGAACGGCTCACCTCTAGTTTTTATTTCCCCTATTTCCTCCCGTTTTTAGACAGATGAATGACATCTAGAAGAAAACTGATCCAACGATTAAAAAAAAAGAAGCCAACTTGGAAAAATACAACAGTGAGTCAGTGACCTACCTGCCTCTTCCTTTTCTCTCTGGCTTTCCTCCTACTATGCAATTGTGCAGCATCACCACACCACTCTGCAACAATGCAGCATCACAACGCCAAACTGAAAATGTAGAGCATAAATGGAAAGCCCAAAACCAACCATATTAGTCAAACTAAAATCCCAAACCATCTGTGAAAAGTTAAATCTCACCATTGATGACCCTATCATGTGCTTGCAAGAAAATCAATTGTTTTCCATTTTTTATTTTCAAATCAAGTTCGAAACCAGTGAGCTTTTTTGTCATTGAGGTTTCAAATCTCAGATGCTTTTCATTAAAAGCTTACCCACAAAATTTTTCAGATTTCGCATCCCCCTCTCTGTCGAAATCTATCATCGTTGAAAATTTTTAGATCTGCATGTGTTTTTTCTTTTCTTTTTTTGCTTTTCAGATACTATAAATCGAATGATTTTCACTCTTCTTGTTGTGTTTATTTCTCTAGTTTTAAAATGATGTTCAACTTGAGGAATTGAGAGATTTGTGAGTTTTGAAAACCCCTTCAATCTTTAAATCTTCAACGAAGCATAAATAAAAAATCTGAATAAAGATTTTTAAGAAAGAGAGAAAGGGAGGCACAAAACAAGTGAAAGAGAAAGGGAAAATGAGAGAAGGGAGATTGAGGTGGGTGATAGCCTAGAAAGCTCCATAGAAGGATGGGTAGTTGTAGAAAGAGATAGAAAAAGAAAAGGGAAAGCAACGCACAAATTGAGAGAGAGACGTGGGCTTTTTTTTACCTTTGGATGGTTGGTGTGCCAGATGTCATTCATCTATCTAAAAACGGGAGGAAACGGGAGAAATAAAAACGGGAGGTAAGCCGCTCCCTAAGGGTATGGTCATGTGAAATCTGAATGTCCAACATTCTTGAAGTCTAAGGGTAAAGCTATGGCTGTAACCCTTAGTGATGATGAAGTTTCTGACAATAAGTCTAGTAGTGATGAGGATGGAAACTTCAAAGCTTTCATTACTACTGTTGTAGTTGATGAAAGTGTTGTTGTTGAAGAGAACCCTTCTGATGGGGAACTCTCTGAGGATGCAGATTTACAAGAAGCCTGCAATAAACTGTACAAAGTTACTGCAAAGGATGCTATGAGTGTTGATCTAGGCTTAAAGAAAATTGCATCTCTTGAACTTGAAAAGAAAATTTTGCTTGTGTAACTGTCTGATGCTAATGAATTGTTGAATAATGTGAAGACTGAGAACATGCTTTTGCTTGATAAAGTTAAGAATTTGGAACTTGAATTATCTGTTGCTAGAGAACAATCTAATAGGTCTACAAGCTCCAAACTTGATCATATGATGAGTGTTCAAAAGTCTTCATTTGACAAAACTGGCTTAAGTTTTGTAGAAATCATCTCTGTGCCTGAAACCAATTCCACAAATTTTGTTCCTTCTTCTGAGCCCCCTATGAGTGAGATTTTCAAACCTACTAAAGTTACACCTCCCAAGAAAATTAGGGTTGATCTCCAAAAGTCTAAAACTAAGGCTCCTAATCCTCCTAAGGGCAAGTTGCATGATAAGCCTGCATGGATCTGTCATTTTTGTGGAAAGCCTAGGCACATTCATCCAAATTATTTCAAGTTGCAAGCTGCTAAGCAAGCAAATAACCCAAAAGTGCCTATGTCTCAAGCATAAGATCCTATGGTACTTATTGGTGAATTGGTAAAGGCTCTACACCTTTATTCCAATACTGGAGTTGGTCATCATTCTAATGTGAATAAGAACTCCAATGCTAGAGTTGAATCTAAAAAGCTTTGGATGCAAAAGGCTCAATATAATTGAGTCTTTCTGACATGGTCCTTGTGCTTCATCGCTCTACTCTTTATAACCATTTTTTTGTTTTTGTTTCTTTGCTTTTCTAGGATTTGAATTGCATAACATTCTTGCATTTCATTCTAGTTGTTTTTTTTTTTAAATAAAGAAAATTAAAAAATTAAAAAAAAAAAAAAAAAAAAAAAGGGATGAAAAAGGAAGCTAAATGTGTTTTGCCTTATTTTTCTTGGTTTTGAAATCAAGGTTGGCCAATTTATTTTTGCATAACATGTTTATGTACCTTGTTTAACTTTGATGAACTTATTTATTGCACTTTACTAGTTTGAACTTTGTAGTGCATGTTGTATGGGAAGATGTTTATAGTTTTTGATCACTTTATCTTGATCTTGAAGTCACATGCTTTTGATTGTCAGACTTGATCTTTTTGAGAAATGCATAAATAACCATCTCACCACTGTTTACTAGCCAGTCATGAACACCTTAGTGCATATCGTAAGATTTTGTGCTCAAGAAAGTGTAGCACATGCACAAAAAGAACATAAGGTGTAGCCTCGGTTTAAATGCTAAAATTAGTGTGTACATTATTGGGCTATAATAACTTTAAATCAAATAAAATTGGCTATCTTTAATAAGTTGCTAATCAACTAAAATTGGTGTGTACAATATAAGGCAAATAAAGAAACTTACATGAATACAAGCTTTTATTCTAGGAGATGTGGGAGTTATATGATGTAACTCTTTAGGTGATAGTTTCTTTCAAATCTATGTAATGAATTTTGTAGAAATTGTGGTTGATTATTATTCACATATCACCTCACATGTATCTCAAGCTTTTGCTAGTTGCACACACTACACAAGTTACTCTTTGCTAAACTATGTACATGTTATTGTGTGTGATTTTGGTTTGGCCAACCAAGTTTGAAAATTTCTTGAGTTTTATGCAAAACATGTTTGTTGTTTGAGAATTAAAGGAAAATTGTTTGAAAATCTTGTTTTTGGGAAAACTGGGTTCAAAACAAGTGTTTTTTTAAAAGTATTTCATCTCATACTCATGCATTTTATTCATAAAATACTATGTTTTAAGGGGTTTCTGCATAAAATTACTTTGTTTTTCAAAAAATTGATTTTCCCAGGATTTCGATCAATCGAACCTATTTCTCAACCGATCGAAATTGCGATTAAAAATTGGGTTTGGTTCTGTTTGTTTCGATTGGTGCTCGATCACTGTTGGATTGATCGAAGGCATTTTCGATCGATTGAATCTAAATTTCGATCAATCGAAAATCGTATAGAGAGTTTTTTAAAAACTTTGAATTTTCACGTGTTCATCACTTTTTCAAAACTTTTCAAACACTATTCTCTCTCTCTTCGATCGGTCAAGGTGTCCAAACCAATTTTTTCGGTTTCCTCTGATTCTTTTGCAAGGTTTTTGTCTTCTAATGCCGGTAAGACCTTATTGCCCCTCCTTTTTCATTTATTTTCAGTTTTCATGCATTTTTGCCATGCATTAAAGGGAAATTTCGAACCTAAAGGAAATTGGGATTTTTTGTTGATTTAAGCCTTTTCTTTGGAAATTGGTTAATGGATTTTTGTTGTGGGATGATTTACAACTGTTCTATGTGAATTAATTTGATCAATTTGTTGCTTTGTGGAAAATTGAAATTTCTAGGGCTTGAAACTACCCGATTTGGGGATTTTGTTCAATTGTGCTTAATTTGATGAAATTGGCTTGGTAGATTGATTCAGTTGATCATTATAATGTGTTATCTCTTTTGTGTAATGGTCAATTGATCAATTTGTTGGGTTTTGTGAAAATGGGTTTTTGATGTAAACTCTATGCTCAAGCCAATTTTGTGATCATGCAGCAAAATTGAACTTATTCTCACTGCATTAGAGCATGCATCATATAGAATTGTTATTTCTATTTTTTTGTGCTAACTTGCAGTCTGCTCTTGGTTTTTTTTTTTTTTTTTTTTTTTTTTTTCTATCTCTTCTATGTTTGTCCTTCTACTCTTTAGCATTATGTCTAGGAAGAATAGAGCTAATAGGAAATCCTCTTCTCCTTCTTCTGCTCTCGCATTTGATAATGAGAGGTTTCTGAGTGAGAAAAACCAGGAAGCATATGAGAAGCTTAACTTTTGTAGGAATATTTAGGCTGAGAGAAAGGTTTTGTTAGACAAGCTAGATGGTGAGATTAGGAGAAACTTCGACTGCAGGAGCTAGTTACCTTTGTTGGATGTTGATCATCCTCCTTCAGCTACCTTAATCAGAGAGTTCTACTCGAACCTCTCGGTCCACGCCTATGATTCCAACACTTTTGTGAGGAGTTGGATACAGGGTGATGAGTACACCATTACTCCTTCGGAAGTGGCTGATGCTCTTGGGGTGCCGTTGGTTCAGCATCTTGTTTATTCGTATGATGAGTCTCCACCCCTAGATGACATTATGTTATTTATTACTAGTACTACTATCCAGTGGGGTTCTGATTCTTTGATCACCTCTCATGAGTTGACCGAGACTCATTATCTCTTTTTCCAGATTTCTTGCCATTCCATCTGGCCCATCTCTCATCTACACACCATTCCTTTGGAGAGATGTGCATTTTTGTATGCCCTTGTTTCTGATGCTCCTATGAGTTTTCCTCAACTTTTCATTCATTCTTTGATTGAGGTTCATAGAAGTAGTTCTACTGCTCATGCTCAGTTCTTTTCGGTTATTATTCATCGGATTCTTTTGCATTTAGGGTTAGAGGACTTTCCCAAGTCTGAGCCTGTTCATATTATAGCTCCTATAAGTGCCACCTTTCTTAGTTAGAGGGCGGCTCAGGTAAGAGCGCGCTCTAAACGTCCTAGGGTTGAGTCTTCCGGTGTCGCACCTCCTCCTCCCTCTTCTACAGGTGATACTTTAGCTGAGGCATCTAGAGATCTGACTGCTGCTGCTGCTGTTCCTCCACCATCTACTTCGGATGATTTAGACATTCGTTGTATGTTGGAGACTATCATAACCATTCAGGCGGCTCATGGTCAGATTTTGGGGGACATGCTTGATGAGCTTCATGCTTTGCGTGAGGATTTGGAGCATATTAGACGATCGCCTCCGCCACCTCCTTTTAATGATAAGTGAGTGCCCTTTGGCAATTCATCACAAAAAGGGGGAGTACATTTGTAGAAGGATTTTTTTTTTTAGGGGGGATTTTTTTTTTTTTTTTTTTTTTTTTTGGAGCTGTGGACCTATTGCTTGTATCTAGGTGCTTCATTTTGTATTTATCGTTTTTGGCTCTTGATGTATTTTGTTTGGGTTGTCCATGATAGGGAGAGATACATTGATTGTATATGTTTCTTGTTTCACATTGCTTATTGATTTATATTTATGAGATTATTCATGATATATGTCTTTATTTTGTGTTGTGTGAAATCAAGAAGTTATTTTGTTTTACTTGTATTTTTCCACACATGCATTTATGTATTTGTTGAGTGTTTCAAGAATATATAGGTTGATTTAGTCGTGCTGCTATCTACACTTGCAATTGATAGATATTAGTTAGATTGAATTTGTTATGTTGGGCTATGTTTTTGTAATGGGCTATTTTTATGTAAACTTTGAGCACTTTGTTCAGTTTGTGTTTTATCACGGATTGCCAAAGGGGGAGTTTGTTAGGTTCTAAGGAATTAGGAACTAATGTATTAGAACTTCGTTTTGTAATGTTGGTAAACCATGATCAAAGCATTTTAGTCTTGTTTAGACTTGCTCAAAGTATAATTATATGTAAAGTTGGAATTGAGTGTTCTGTAGGATTTACCATGTATATCTACTTGGCTTGATCGATCAAAAATTAGGCTTGATCGATCGAAAGTCGTGTAGATTGTTATTCTGCAGAATTTTTCAACTCAGCCCAAACCTGTTTGACGTGTAAGGTTTTATGTTTTGCCCTAGGTATAAAAGGGTAAACCCTAGCCACGTTTTGAGGTTGCCCTTTATGCTGTGTGTGTGAATCTTTTATGAGATCCAGAGGTGTTTGCCTTCACACATACTTAGGGTTATCAAGGATCAAGACTATGTCAAGAACTTGGTGATCAATTCAGTTGTAGATTCAAGAGCTTAAAGATACACAAGCAGAAGTGCTTGTACTTGCTGGGAATCCAAGAAAGAAGTAGTCCGTGGACTCGGATTTGTGCTAAAACACAATAATTTGTTCAGACCCCCAATTAAAAACTTACAGCTAGATTGCTCTTACTTTAACTTAAACAAAGTGTGGAACAAGAGTAAATATGCGCAATGAACTGATAACACTACTCTAAGTTATATTCATCCACAGTCAACAATAAAATGAAAGCTTAAAGAGTAGGGAAGAGAGATGCAAACACAAGATAATACTAAGACGTGTTATCGAAGAGGGAACCAAAGAATTCGGCGAAAAATCTCTCCACGACCCTCCAAGTCGAAATCGATCCACTAGAGAATAAAGTTGGAGTACACGAATAACAAAAAACCCTCCAAACCTAATCTACCCCATATACTTGAGCTTTCCAAGCTCCTACTACCAATGGACTTCTCGGAGTCCTGTCTTCTCTAAATTTTCAGATCCCGCAATTCAACTTGATTGCATCTGCCACTAAATGGCTGCTTCCAATACTTCCCAACAGCACCAAAATCTCACTTAACACTTAGAATAGGTATGGTAAGTGTTTGGGCTAACAACCTCTCAAGGATATAGAGATGGAGAGGTAGGAGTTGGGGAAAACCACAAGGAAATGTGTAGATAATTGTGGGTGTGACAATCTCTAACTCTCAAGTGTATTTGCTAAAGTTTTCTCTCTAAAAAACACTTCTTACAATTCGTGGGTAATGAGGGTATTTATAGTGTGGGTAAATGTTGGGGAAATATTTTTATGTAATTGGCATATCCTTTGACAAAACGCAATTTACTTGTATTTGGGTAAATCTAAGTAGGTTTAAGATGATCATTACAAGTGGTTAAATTGAAGACATGAAGACTACTTAAGAACTGCTCAAGAAAAGTGCAATCTGCAGGTCTCGATACCTACTCGATAGAAGCTCGATCTGTTGAGATTCATTAAAGCTCGACAGATGCCTCGATCGATCGAGCTGGGTTTTCAGATTATAGACAACAACGTTTTTATTCTAAAAGGCTATTTCTTTATGGGTTTGTATAATCCTTATTGGATTAAGAAAGCCCAAGGTTTGTGTAAACCTATTTGGAATAGGAGAGCTCATTAAACTCCTATTTAAAGGCGGTGGAAAAAGAAAAACCTAACCTTAGAGAGTTTGATAAGGTTTTCTTTTTGAAACCCTAGCCTCCTCCTACAGAAAAAAGAGTTCTTGTTGCGTTTCTTGTTTGCCTTTGGGTTCTGTAACCAAGAAAAGTCTCTTGCACCAACATTGAAGATCTTATTGGTGTTTCTATGTGAAGCTGCAGAAAATCAACTACAACAATCAAAGGGTTGCTGTGGAGTTAGTCACGTACTTGGATTTGTGCAAAAGAGTAAGCCGCGTACTAGGATCCGCGCATCTAATTGGTTAGTCATGTACTTAGGAGCCATGCATCAAAAGGGGAAATTGTCACTACAGAACAACTCCAATTGGGTATTGGGGTAAGGGTTCAACTATAGATTGGTATAAGGTACTAAGATTCCTTTACTTGTAACCGTTTGTTGTGATAATAGTGGAGTTTCGGGAGTGGTGACCTGAAAATCACCCGGTAGGATTTTTGCCGTTAGGTATTTCCCATTCATAAACAAATCACCGTGTTATTTATTTTCTGCTGCATAATTAGTTTATTGGTGATTTGTTTGTGCTGCCACGTATTTGCAAGTTAATTTGATTAATTAATAACTTGGCTAATTAATCAATTAATTTAATCACAAGGGGTCAATACGTTTTTGGCCTATCAGTAAAGAATTTGGTAAAGCAACTTAACTTTTTGCCAAACAAAATGTTTTATGGGTTTTTCGCGGGATAACCCTTCTCGCAAAACACTTGCAAACTTGACAGTCTGGCATGACTCTTCAGCTTTCAATCATGTGCTTCATATGTTAGGTTTTAGACCCCTTAAAAACAACCAGATTGCGTAGCCTAGCTAATTAGCCAAGTTGTTACTTAGTCAAATTAAGCAGTTCTAGGTTAAAACAATCAAATAATCATATCAAGCATATAAAACATATAAAGCAGCGGAAAAATAAATAACACCTGATATGATCACCCAGGAAACCATACGGAAAAACCTGGGGAGGATTTGACCCACCGATCCTCAAGGCAAAACGGAATCCACTAAGAAAGAATTGAAGTTCTTACAAAAGGACTTACAAGCTCCCCGCTTGACTTCCTAATGCTACCCACCAGTAGTAACTTCCTGACACGACTACGCGCAGGCTCCGAATCCACGGACTACTTCTTTCTTTGAATTCTTCAATCAACTACAAGTTCCCCGCTTGTTTTTCTTTAAGTTCCAATGGTTGCAACCTTGTTGATCATCAAGATGTAGAAATAATCTCTACCTTGAAAATTCTAAGTTTATGTGAAGGAAAGCTCCTCAAAGATCTCACAAGAGATTCACATAAACAGCAATGTTTGAGCAACAAAGACTTAGAGAGGTTTGGGTACAAAACCCTAAAAATAAAAGCAAGCACAAGAGGCACTCTAATCTCTCTCTACCAAGTCTCAAAAACGTTCTAGGGTTTTCCTTATATATAAAAGTGTTTTACTTGAACCCCAAGACGTTTAAATAGAGTTTGGACTGAGCTGGAACTCTGCAGAAAACGCATCTGACCCGAGATTCGATCGATCGAGTCTATCCTTCGATCGATCGAGCCAGGCAGAAATGCTCCAATGCATCTGCAGTCACTCGATTCGAACTTTACAATATTTTATCAACTTTGAGCAAGCCTAAACAAGACTAAGCATATTGTTTTGATCATGGTTTGCCAATATTACACATTAGAGTTCTAAATACATAAAATCCTAAATCTTTAGAACCTAACAAACTCCCCCTTTGGCAATCCGTGACAAAACACAAATTAAAAGCTCAAAGTTTACAAAGTAAAAGCCCATTACAAAAATAATGCTCATAACAACAAATCCAACCTAACTACTATCCATCAGTTGCAAGTATAGACAGCAACTCAATTGAATCAACCTGTATATTTCCTGAACCACTCAACAAACGCATAAACGCATGTGTGACAGAAAAACAGTAAATCAACAAATAAATTCTTGATTTCACAAAACACAAAACAAAGACATATATCATGAATAACTCATAAATATAAATCAATGAGCAGTGAACAAGAAACAGAAATAAAAACATAAGTAAACTAACTCTCCCCCTAAGTTAGATACAACAAAAAGTTTTTATTTTCTTCCCTTTCAAAAATAATTCCAACTCCCCCTAAACAAGACAAACATGATTCCCATAAATCAATAATTTCTCCCCCTTTTTGTCACGTATTGACAAAGACAACTCATACAAAGAGTAAACAGTCAACACACGTAACAAAGGATAAGAGAAAATAGAGAATCAAGGGAACAAAAAAAATTCAACTCTATAGAAAATAGAGACAGCTCCCCCTATGAACAACACAATTTAAAAAAAACTTTTCTCCCCCTATAAAATAGGAAAAACAAAACAAGTTGTGGGAAAAACAGTTTTGGGGAAAAATAAAGGGGGTGGGGAACAGCACCAGCAGGATCAGAAACATCCTCACTAGCAGGACCAAAGTTAAAAACACACAAACCAAAATTAAAAACTAAGGTGAGGATACACATGAAGAAAAAATATTCTCTCTTTCAATAAAATGCAAACATGGCATTATGTGACCCATAAACAGTTGCATGAGTAGAAAAAATATTTGCACATTGATTATCCATCATATCTCTTAAGAAAAATATTTTCTACAGTTCACACATAAAAAATAGCATATACTAGAAAGTACATAGCTCAAAAATTAATCAATCAATTTTTTGATCAAGTTGAGTACCCAATGTAGCAAAGTGTATGCATGCTATGTGTGAAAACAATGAGAGATATAACTGCAAAACTGCAAGATGGATACAGAAATCAATGTAATGCATGTGAATCTTAAACACAAACCAATGGCAGATTGCAAATTAGCACAAAAACAATATAGAATAAAAATCTATATGATGTATGAACAATTACAATGACATGATGCATGTACTAATGCAGTAAAATATTAAGTTCAATTGAGATCAAATTGACAAAATTGGTATGAGCATAGAGTTTCTAACAAAAACCCCAAAAATTTGAAAACCACTTGTTGAATTTTTAAACAAATTGATGAATTGAGCATCACATAACACAACTCACAGAGTATAATGCTTAATTACATCCAAACAAAAAGCCAATTTCATCAAATTCAACTCAATTTCACAAAAGCCCCAATTCGGATTAAGAACAAACCCTTTTTAAAAACCTGATTCGCGACTTTCGATTGATCGAAAAATACATTCGATCGATCAAATGAAACAGTCATTTTTAAACAAATTAAAGCACATTTTCGATCGATCGAAAATCAGAATGGATCGATCGAAGTGGGCAAAGGCTCACAAAATTTTTGAGAAAAAGCACAGTTTTGAAAAACACAAACCTAATTTTGAAAACAACTCCTCAAAGCATTAAACAATGAAAACAAAATGCATGAGTATGAGATGGAATGCTTTTTCAAAAACCTAAATTTTAAACCCAATTTTCTCAAAAAACAAGTTTCAATCATTTTCCCATTGAATTTTCTTAAGCAACAAATATGCTGTGCACAAATCTCAAGATATTTTCTAATTTTTCAAACTTGAAACACATTTTTCATTAAAATCAAGGAACTTTTAATCTTGGATGGCCACAACAAAATCACACACAATATAATGTACCAAGTTTAGCAAAGAGTAACTTGTGTAGTGTGTGCAACTAGCACAAGCTTGAGACTTTGTGAATAGCAATCAATCACAAAGTCTACAAAATTCATCACACAGAATTTAAAAGAGACAATCACCTAAAGAGTTACAACCTATAACTCTCACATCTCCTAGAACAAAAGCTTGCAATCGTGTAAATTTCTTGCATTTTTGCCTCTTATTTATGTGAATTGGCATCAAGCCTAATAATACACACTGGTTTGAATTAAGTGAATTGGCATCAAGCCTAATAGTACACACCAATTTTAATTTAATTGAGGCTACACCTTATGTTCTTTTTGTGCATCTGCTACACTTTCTTGAGCACAAAATCTTATGATATGCACTAAGGTGTTCATGATTAGCTAGTGAACAGTGGTGAGATGGTTATTTATGCCTTTCTCAAAAGGATCAAGTCCGTCAATCAAAAACATGTGACTTCAAGATTAAGACAAAGTGATTAAGAACCACACACATCTTTCCCACATAGCATGCACTACAAAGCTCAGACTAGTAAAGTGCAATAAAATAAGCTCATCCAAACTAAACAAGGTACATAAACAAGTTATGTAAAGATAAAATGGCCAATCCTTGATTATAAATCCAAGATCTATAATACAAAACACAAAAATATTTTTGGTTTTCACAAACGTTATAACCACTTGTTGAGATTTTTAAAAAAATTATGACCAAAAACAAAAAACACACATTGTGCTGAATGATCAATGCAAATGCAATGCATGACAATGCTTAACTAAGCTATAGAGGGTACACAAACAAGAAATATCAATTTCTTAATTAACCCATGAGTACATGTACAAACTAGTACATCCTCACACAAAATCAAAAATAGCTTAGCACAAATTATTCAAGTTTCTCCACAATGTCAAGCATGTTCTAAATCAAGAGAGATATCTCATAACTCACGTAATCCTCAAGAAAAATAAAACAAGACACAAAATAAAATATTTTTGTCTTTTTGAAATTTTTCAATGTTTTTGGATTTTTTTTTAAATAAAAAAAACAAAACAACAAAAAAACAGTAACAAGACATGTCCACAAACTATTGAATGAATTAAATCAGGGACAAGTCAGCAACACTCACCTTAGAGAATCTTTTATCACCCATATAGCACGAGTCTTTGGCTTTGTAGGTGAAAATCCATGAGAGGCAGAGTGTATTTGAGGAACTACACCAATCTTCTGAGAGAGATTGAAATCCTGCAAATTCCTTTCACAAGCCAACAAGCTCAAATTTTTCAAAAGAATATAAAACAATTTATATGGACTTATGGCATGAGAAATATCATCACATATCCTAGATTGACATACAGAATGCTTAGATTTCAATTTATGACAATTAGGACGAATATGACCACGGACACCACAAAAGTGACAAACATGAACAAATTTAGGAACATCAGTATTCCTAACAGCAAGTCTAGTCTCAGATTTCAGTTTTTGCCTCAACAAAGAACAATTTGGTCTAATATAACCTACAACACCACAAAGGTGACAGGTAGGCACAAAAACAGATTTATTATACTCTCTAACAGTAGGTTTAGACTTAAGTTTAAAAACTTCAGCGTCTACATCAGAACTTTTTCCTTTGTCTAACCTAGCCTTTTCTTTATTATTCCTCTTAAAAGGAGGGATATAAACTTTCTCAGTTTTAGGCTTAAGAGAAACAGAAACACTTCTGTTATCATCAGCAGGCTTGGTACTAATCAAATTTTCAAGTTTAGCTTTAGACTCAGCTAACTCTTGTTCCAAGCTTTTCATCTTCTCATCTTGAGAGGAAATTTGATTTCTCAAAAATTCATTCTTTTTATTAGATTCATCTAATCTAACAAGCAATTCCTCTTTTTCAAGATTAGCCAATTTTAGCTCTTCTTTAAATTTCTTAGAAATTTTCAAAGATTTAGATAATTCCTTACGAAGAGTTTCAAAAGCATCAAAAAAATCAACAGAAACAATAATGTCCTTTTTATTCAAAACATCATAGGCATCAACAAAATCATCAGAAGCATGAGCAAAAACATGATCAGAAAGACACTTCAAATTATCCATGACGACAGGGGTCAAGGATCAACTCTTAGATCAAAAGATCTACAACAAGAAGAGCTACCCGCTCTGATACCACTTGTTGGGTTTTAGACCCCTTAAAAACAACCAGATTGCGTAGCCTAGTTAATTAGCCAAGTTGTTACTTAGTCAAATTAAGTAGTTCTAGGTTAAAACAATCAAATAATCATATCAAGCATATAAAATATATAAAGTAGCGGAAAAATAAATAACACATGATATGATCACCTAGGAAACCACACGGAAAAACCTGGGGAGGATTTGACCCACCGATCCTCAAGGCAAAATGGAATCCACTAAAAAAGAATTGAAGTTCTTACAAAAGGACTTATAAGCTCCCCGCTTGACTTCCTAATGCTACCCACCAGTAGTAACTTCCTGACACGACCACGCGTAGGCTCCGAATCCACAGACTACTTCTTTCTTTGAATTCTTCAATCAGCTACAAGCTCCCCGCTTGTTTTTCTTTAAGTTCCAATGGTTGCAACCTTGTTGATCATCAAGATGTAGAAATAATCTCTACCTTGAAAACCCTAAGTTTATGTGAAGGAAAGCTCCTCAAAGATCTCACAAGAGATTCACATAAACAGCAATGTTTGAGCAACAAAGACTTAGAGAGGTTTGGGTACAAAACCCTAAAAATAAAAGCAGGCACAATAGGCACTCTAATCTCTCTCTGCCAAGTCTCAAAAACGTTCTAAGGTTTTCCTTATATATAGGAGCGTTTTACTTGAACCCCAAGACGTTTAAATAGAGTTTGGACTGAGCTGGAACTCTGCAGAAAATGCATCTGACTCGAGATTCGATCGATCGAGTCTATCCTTCAATCGATCGAGCCAGGCAGAAATGCTCCAATGCATCTGCAGTCACTCGATTCCAACTTTACAATATTTTATCAACTTTGAGTAAGCCTAAACAAGACTAAGCATATTGTTTTGATCATGGTTTGCCAATATTACACATTAGAGTTCTAAATACATAAAATCCTAAATCTTTAGATCCTAACATCATACATGGTCTTTTCACGGGTTTCTTCTTGCGAGATACTGGCGAGATAGTCTTGAATTGCACTTATTAATCTTTTGAGCTTAAACGCCATAGTTATGCTAAGTGGCGGTACCAAATTGCAGAAATTTTCTTAGATTTTTAGATTTTAGGAATATATATATATATATATATATATAATTTTTTTTCAACTATAATTTATAAGTGGATATAATTTTTCTTACAACTATAATTTCTAAGTGGATAAAAATCTTAATTTGATTGAAGTTGAATTACACTTGCTGTGCTTAATTTAATTCTAATATAGTTACTTCACGTGGTGCTAAAAAGAAGGAAGTATTTTGATGAATACTAAACACAATGGTAGTTGCTTCATGTGGTGCTAAAAGGAAGGAAGGATAAAGTTCTATTCAATTAATATTAGCTTATTAATTTAAACCCAACAGTAGTTGCTTCATGTGGAAGAAGGAAGGATAAAGTTCTATTCAATTAATATTAGCTTATTTATTTAAACCCAGCAATAGTTGTTTCACCTGGTGCTTAATTTGTTCCTTTCTTTAGTTTATTTGTCTAAGGTTGCAACGTAGTGTAATCCAAAAACTACTAATCAAACATAAAATTAAATATATATAAAAGTTGGTTATAAAATTCTATTCAATTAATATTAGCTTTAGACTTTTTGCTCATATAAAATTCTTCAATGTGGAGTGTGTGTGTATATATATATATATCAAATAATTCATAATTAATACCCATCATACGGTTCTTTTGTGCTATTCTTCTCTTCTTCTACCTACAACCTCTATTATTCTCTTCTTCTACCTACAACCTTACAAATATGTATTTGTTTACTCTACTCTTTTTTTTTTTCCTTTTTTTTTTTTTTCTATCTGATTGAATATATTTTGTGTATTTGTTTAAGTTGATTTCCTTAATTTTAATCCAATTTATAAAATTGTTACAGTTGTCAATTGATTATTATTATTTATATAATGTTAGTTTGATTGTTTAGAAAATATATAAGAAATTGAGCTTTCATGTCTAATTAACTAATAAATTAATTTTTGAGTCCAAACATAATAAAACAAAAAAATATAAAGTCAATAATTTTTTAGATTTTTTTTATTTAAAATAGATATAATTTTTTTGGTCTTATCTTCTTCTCCTATAACTTCTAATACTTATTGACTACCATACAAATTCTAATCCTTTTATTATTAATTTATTTTTTACTATTTTTTTCCTCTTCACACACGATTACTCTATTTTTTTCTTTGGATTTCCTCTTCACAAGCCACTTATTTTTTAGATTTAGATTTCAACTTCACACTTCCACAAATTTATAAATAAAAACAACTTCTTATTTGTTCTTATCAACTATTGCTTTTTCACTAATTTTTAGATAAAAATAACCACAATTTTTAGATACATGCTAATGCAATCTCACCAAATCTTAAAGTTAAAAAAAAAAAAAAAAAAAAAAAAACTAACATGCATAGTTAGGAAGAGTTAGACATTTGTCTCAAAAAAGAAGAAGGAAGAGTTAGACATGTGCATGAGTTGGAGAGTTATAACTTATATCTATTTGATTATTGATATAAAACCAGGCTTTATTGTGATTTTTTCGTCTTCAAACACGGTTACTTTTTTTTTTTTTTTTTTTTCCTTTTCCTTTGTACGTGAATAGGAGTTACATACATATTGGAATATACATACACATCGAAGTCTACTTTGTAACTCCATAAAGTCATTTATATTTATTAAAAAAATAAATTCATTACCCGATTATTTATTTATTAAAAACAATAATAAATTCAATTTTTTTTCTTGATAACTTAAGTCTTTTTCCAATAAAGATAGATCAAATAAAGAGAAACATTCACGGCTAGGACCCTCTTAAATTATCAAGTTAGGATTATGGGTGCCATTTACATGAATTGAAAAATTATTATAATTATTATTATTTTTTGAGATTATCTATTAGATGAAATTATTATGATTATTATTATTTCTTGAGATTATCTATTAGATGAAGAATTCTGAATCCTAATTAAGTTAGGATTTCTAATATATATATATATATATATTGATATTTTTTTTAGTATATTCTTAAATATTCCTACCATAGCTTTTTTTTATTATTATTTATTATTTTTTTTTAATGATAGAAAGTAGAAACTCTACTTATTATTCTAATAAATTCTCTCCCCCATTATCGATAATTCTCCTTTTCTCATAATTCTATGTTGATTAGAAATTTAACTCTCTTTTTGTTTTGTTTTGTTTTCTCTTATTACTTAGGCAATTTGATGTTTGTGAAATCAATAGTAGAATACTTTATCAAACCTACCATCCACATTATTGCAAGTATGTATTTCTCTTCTTCGTTTTTGTGCTTCTTTTTTTAAAGGTTTTCTTATGAGCCATAAAAGGCAATTTTAAACCCATGAAACCCATTATATAAACCCATATAAATATTTACACTTTATCTATTTATAATTTAAGAATTATCAAATTTTGTATTCTCTACTACAAGGGTTCCATTTTTTTATTTCAGTTGGTTTGTATTTGTGTTATGTTTATATGTGCCTTATTATATTTTTGTTTTTGTTCAAAGAGTTAAAATCTACTTTATAAGTTCAAAATTTTTAATTTAATTTTTTTAGATAATTAATTTAATTATATTATTGAAATATTTTTTTTTTAATTTACATAAACTTTTCTATTAAGTCGTGCATCGCATAAGCATGATACTAATATATATATATATATATATAGTCAAACCTCATAAAAAATTCCATTATATTAAAAAAAAAAAATAGATTCAATTATGAGCAATGTGCCATGTGTCTCAAAAAAAAATTTCCATTTTAGTATTGAAGGTGGGACCACACAATAAATACCGAGGTTAAATTAGTAGCCTAGCATCTATTTTAGCTTTTAATTATTAGTTTTTATGTACAACTTTTTAAAACCACACTTTTTCCTGACATTTCTCGTTTCTAAATTCTTTTTAAAGATATAGATATACTTTAGCACACTTTCAGCCAAAAATTTTCAACAAAAAATTGAATAAGTTATCCCTAAAAGTACGACCTTCTAAATTTTTCTGCCATTTTCTGCCAGAAAAACCGCACTTACAATATTGGCACTAAAGTCGAGGGAGAAAATTACATTAACTCAAACTACGTGTTACCCTCCCATTAGTTTTTGTATGTTATCTCAATCAAAATTAAAAAAATAAAAGATCACTTGGACTACCTGGTCTCCCATAAAAAAATAAAATAAAATAAAAGTACATCCTCTTTATTTCATTCTTATTTCTCCAATTTAATAAAAATTATATTATGCTCTTTTCTTTATTATTTGTTCTACCGAATTATATAAGATACTAAAAAAAAAGTAATCATTTAAGGAATACAAACAATAAGTCTGATGTGATTCAAGCATTAACCAAACCTGAGATACTAATTCTAAATGTAGATTTTAAGTTTTTTTTTTTTTTTAATCACAATTAATAAACAAACAACTTAATTACTTCAATTTATTTTTAAAAAGATTTTTGTCAACCTTAGTGTTTCATACAATCAAACTTATTATACAACATTCATAATAATGTGATTATTTTTTGCATGTATAGTAATAATATTTTAGAATGTATAAAATTCAAATGAGTATTAACAAAATTTTAAAATTTTTTTCTGCCTTTTTGATCAATATTTTTTAATGTTTCTATGCATATACACGGGTTATAAGCTAGTAAATATAATTTCAACCTACCGCTACTTGATGATTGTTTTCTATCACAGAAAATGTTAATGAATGTCCTAAGAGTATTGGTTTAGGAAATATTTTTAGAATCTTTTTATTGAAAAATGATAAAGTAATTAATTTTGTTGACATGCTTTTTATATTTTTTATAAAAGTGATGTTAAAACTTTCTTAATACGATTTATCAACAATTGCCTTACACTACAACAAAATTTATTTTTAGCGACAAAAATTTTCTTCACTAAATGTTCTGTTTTTTGTGCCTAGTACCTGAGGTTGAGGCTAATGAGATCGAATCGTTGGGCTTCTTGTTCTGCTTCTTCTTTAAGCACAAAAATCAACCTTTAAGCACAGAAATCAAACTAGTTCTACATCTAACACAAATTCTGACAAAAACCCAGAAATTAAGTTGAAAAATAAAACATACCCAGACTGATTAAATTAAAAATAGACACAAAAAGAGATAGATTCAAATTGAAATCACCTGGGTTTTGAGGAGGAAGAGGACAAGGACAGATCAGGGTGTATAGGAAAAGGAGAGAGAGGGGAGAGACAACCCAAGGGGGTGGTCGATGGGGTGGATAATAAGAAGGAGGAGGGAGGTGGTCAGAGTGAGGTGGTAAGGCCGTAGAGACGAGGGAGAGCCAATGAAGAGAGAGGGTGGGGCTTGGCAATGGCGAGGTGAGGGAGAGCTGATGAAAAGGGAGGTGGGGCTTGGTAGTGGCGAGTTGAGGGAGGTCCAACGATGGTGACGAGGTGAGGGAGGCGGAAAGACTAGCCAGGGATTGAGAGGACTGAAGGGATTGCAAGTGTGTGAGGCAGCTAGATTCTAAATGATATTGTCCGAATAAAACCTAACACAAAGCTTTAGCAATGAAATTTGTTTCGTTGCTATTGGGTACTTTGGCGGCAAATATAGGTTTCGTCGCCTAAAATTTCTCTTTAACAATTTTAGCGACAACTCATTGTGATCGCTATTAATGACCTTTAGTGACGAAATGTGTCACCTAAAAGTTCCCAAATTTATGCTATTATTTTTAGCCACAACTGTATTTCGTTGCTATTGGGGACTTTTAGCAATGAAATTTGCTTCGTCGCTAATAATCTCCCAGCAAAAGCTACAGTGATGAAATTATTTCGTTGCCAAAAACTTAAAGTTTAAGTGATGAAAAATTTTGCGCCGTAGACTAATTAAATTCACGCCCAACTTTTTCCTTTTGGGGCCTTTGTTTCAAATCAACAAATAGTGACAAAATTCAAAATGTCATCGCTAAAGCTTTTTATGTTTTCATTTTTAGTGATGAAATTGAAATTTCGACACTAAAGGTTATTATTTTTTCATTTTTGGCAAAGATTATGAATTTCGTTGCTAAATGTAAGTTTTCAATGATGAAAAATTTTTCCTCACTAAAATTTGTCACCAAAAATACATTTTGTTGTAGTGTTAAAGGCACTTGTTAACATGGCCCTTCTATCATTAAGTCAATGCACCAATCATTTTTATGTGTAGGCCGAGCTTGAACCCTAAATCTTTTATTTGACTATAAGAAATTTTATCAATTGAACTAACTAAAACGAAAAAGAATTTTTCATGTAACTCTATGGTATAATTTTTAAAATATTAACAATTTTTATTTGTTCAATGAATGGTTTATATTTTACAGCATTTCTTATAGTTTAAATAAAATATTAGTTATCATTATTTTAGTATTTATTTAAGTTAGAATTTTTCCTAGCAGTAAACTTTGTTCATTGCACCTCTTCCTATTTTTGCAATACCACACAGACCAAGCCACCATAGCAAACAAATCCAACCTTCAATGTTGTTGCCCCACCATCAATACCAACTCTGGGAAGAAATTTATCAGTAAATAATCTCTTCTAAGCCAACCAAAAATAGGTTCCCAGACAGCATGGAGATCAGCACACTCCCACAGTGCATGGAAGGTATTTTCATGTGATTAGAGACATTGGCTACATAGGGGATCATCAATAATCTTCCTACGATGGAGGTTAATTCTTGTTGGTAGAGCCTCAGAGTAGGCACGCCATAAAAATATTTTTACCTTATTAGGCATACCCATCTTCAAAATATGCTTCCAAAAAAAAAATCTTTGGTTAGTATTATCCAAAATTGTAGCTCTGTCCATATTCTCTAGATCACATAGCAGCTGATACCCTGTTTTTACATAGTACACCCCATCCCTACTTCTTGGCCAAAGCATAGTATCCTCCTGACAAGTCACACAAAGAGGTATTGCTTTAATTTTTTGTGCCTCAAAGGGGAGAAAGAGGTGATCAATCCTCATACTATCCCACTTCCTCATGACTAGATTGATTAGTGAAGACACGCAAGCATCATCTGGGGAATCAATCCGAGGAAAGCAAACCTTTGAAGGGAAATTACTAGGAAGCCAATTATCCAAGTAAATTCGGATTTTTGAACCATCACCCACTCTCCATAATAACCTCGCCGAGACAACTAACCTTGCCTATATTATAAAGAACTTAAAATTAGATTAATACATATCAAAAGAATTTAAAAAAATAAACAAATCAAATATAACAAATAGAGACACTAAATCAATAACTCATGTGAACCATATTAAGCAATGGAGGAGTTCATGGGAAGAACACTCACCTTGCTTAAGATGATGAGTTTGGAGTTTGTTTAACCGACCCCTCAGTGCCTACAACACAAATATTAGATTGAGAGGATAAGAATAATCAAAGAACACATAAGTTTTTCAGAATCACAACTCAAAAACAAAAGGTTTTGAAAAGGTTTTGTAGAAATCCAAATAAGAATAACTTTCTGCCTTAAAACTAACTAAAGAGAGGCTTTTGATGATTAAAAAATGTGCTTAGGTTCTGTGTGAGAGTTTTAAAAAAAAAAGGATTAGGGTTTTAGAGAAGATGGAGGCCAAAAATAACTCTCTCTAGTTAGGATTTGATTGGAGACATAAGATGAGTACTTATAAGTTAAAATTAAAGTTTTCAAGACTTTTTAATGGACTTTGGACATTCCCAAGGGTCTAGGGGCCGGCCCACATCTAAGAATGATGTTTTGGACCCCTCAAATTGAAGTTCTGGGCTTATGGAAATGACCCTGCATATGCAGGGTTGGGGCATGCATACACATGCATCTGCAAAAAGTCTAATCTCACAGCTTTGTGTTCAAAAGGCCATAACTCACTCAATATAAGTCCAAATTAGGCAATATTTGTGTTCAAATTGAAGCTTAAGATGTATGCTTTTCAATGAAACACATTTCACTCAAAAATTATTTATGGATCAAAAGTTATGGTCAAAACAGTGAGAAAATGTCATTTTTCAAAATCGTTTTCAATGCTATTTAAGCACTTTTGAGTTGTGATTACTTCCAAACTATTGTGAACTCTTTAATTACCCTTGGTTGATATATGTCGAGTTCATCATTAGGACTGAGGACCAAAATTTATTAACGGGTACAAAATGAGATGTCTATAATCGTGTTGTTGAACTTGATCAAATCTTTGAAAGCAATCCACCTAGAGCCTTTGGTTGGCACATGACCTCTTAACTCTTCTAGTGAATTTTCCTTTGTTCAAATCTTTCCCCTTTGGGCGTAGTTAGGGGCGGGGGGGGGGGGGGGAGTATGCCTTAGTCAAGTGGACCAAGGAAGAGAAGGAAATGGAGTCGCCACCTAGATTAGGTCTAGGAACCACAAATATAGCACCCTACGTGGAAAGACTGATCTAAGACCAAAGCACACATCTGAAGTTTAAGTATGGGGATGGGAAGGTGTTAGGCATCCAACCCCACCCAACTCGTGGGTTGGCTTCCACTCATTGTGTCTTACATCTTAATCTCATTAAAGGCATATTCAAAACTTGTATTCTAGACTCACCACACACTAGCATACATCTAAGTAATCAACATGGCATCACATCATCCCAAACCCTAGCATACATCTATCACACATGTCATCACATCATATCTAAGGCAGTAATATATCATGGCAACGATCAAACAAGCATGTTATTATATCCAAGGCATGGCATAGAAACTTAAACACGTTCATGTTCATCAAAGCAAGGCAAGATCATAATTTAAACAAGTGCATGCTCATGTGAATGCATGCCTTATGTCATTGCACCACAGTGCCTATGCACCAATGCGTGGTCATGTTATATTCATGTTCATGGCAAAGCAAAAGATTAAAACCCTAAACTAGCATACAAAGTATAAACAAAGCAAACTAACATGGAGGCAAAGACTCATAGGCATGAAATAAAGCAAGGCAGGGACATGTTATATAAGTACAATAAAGAAACAAAAGCAAAAAGGTTTGGATTAGGGTTTTTGGACATGAGTATGTGTGCACATAGAAAGGCTTGCGTGCACAGCCTAGTTGTATGTGTACACATACTTTGAGTATGTGTGCACATGCAGAAAGCATGCGTACGCATACACGCCTAGAACCCTAACCCACAAACACAAGAACACAACAAAACAAAAACTTAAAACTAACAATCTAACATGCTTAAAGCAACAAAACAATGAAAACTAAACTAAGCAGGCATATTGTAACATAAACAAACAAAACAAGGAAAAGAAAAGAAAAGGAACTAGAAAATCATACCTCAAAACACAAAGATCCCTAACTTGATTTTGACCGTTCCCCTCAGTCAATATAGTCAAAATCAATCAAAAATCTATTAGTAAACGTTGAAATTCGAAGATTAAGACCAAAAAAGGTCTCAACCAGAAAAATATTGACTCAAGGATGTTTTGTTAGAAACTCCTTCTTTGATTCACTATTTCTATCAAATCTAGTGTTTTCCCTTAGGATTTTTTGTGCGTTTTGAAAACATACCATGTATGGCTTTTTATAGTTAGAAAATAGGGGTTTGGAACGACTCCCAAACGATGTGAGATTTGTTTCAAACTCAATCTTTAATGCAGAAAAACTTGTCTTTCATAGTTTCTGGAACCATAGCATGCACATGCATGCCCGTGTATGCGTACGCATGCATAAAGAATGCACACGTAGATCTTGAGCATACGTGTGCATACGTGTGCATGCGTGTGCATGCCCCAGGGTTTTTGTGGCCTTTCTTTTCCAAAAATAGCTTATTTAGTTCATAAAAGAGTTATATTTTTTTGAAAATACTTTCTTTAAGTCAATTTCAATCTGATAGGGCCCCAAACCAACCTTAGGCTTCAGAATTCCAACATCATTGGGGAACAGGGGCTCAAGTCGTAAGGGGTACAAAATACGGTGTCTACAGATGCCCTTCTTTTGATTTGTTAACTTCGCTAACAAAATCAAAAGAATAAGAGACAAAACATTTTTGTTTCAACATACGGCTCGGGCCCAACCCACACAAATGGCTAACAACATGCATACATGGAGCAAGGTGCAACTTTGTAAAGTTACGGGGGAATCGTATGTCTGAAGTCCCACCTTTGTTACTTGAGAAATGAGCAACAATAGGTTCATTATCCCAAAACCTGTTTTTCCAATTGTAAGCAAAGGGCGAGTGACTCATTATCCTAAAGCCACTAAAAAGAAAAACAATCATAGCCAATGGCCTCAACCATCAACCAAACAAACAAGGTACCATTACGAGCTTAAAAGGATATATGTGTGTGCATGTGTGTGTGTGTGTGGTGTCCATTTGGGGCTCTTACCTCAAACTTCTCCGAGTGGCTTGCGCCATTGGGTAATACTTGCCTTTTGTCTCCATCTCTATCTCTTCTATTCCGGTGAGGCTCTTGCCTCTAGGTGATTTTGTCTCTATCTTTATCTCTATCTCTTCTATTGTGCTTGCATATTCAATTCCTTTAGGATATGTGCACAAATTCTGTATTCTTCTCTTCTAACTTGTATAGGGCCTATGCCTACATATTCAATTCCCGTGGAATATGTGCAAAAGTGGCCTTGGTAGTTCTCACTCATAAGGAAGTCCTTATTTTAAGATCCACCAGGGAGAATAACTTGTTAAGGAGTATGTTGATGGCCCATAGGAGAGCCTTCTCGATATTTTTGACCTATGAGGAATTCTCTGATGGTGTGTTTTAATTTGAGGAAAATTTTCTTCTTCTCCCTCATGACTCACTGAGGGCCATGTGTTGATTCTACCTACAAGGGAGTTTCCTAAACTCTCTAGGGAAATTCTTTTCTTCATAACCCTCGAGGAAGTTGTCCTTGTGCCTTGGACCCACGAGGGAGTCCTCTATGATACTTGAGAAAATTTGTTTATTTTGTAACTTAGTGGGGATTTGGTTAATGGTCTTAACTCATGATGGAGTTTCCTTAGTGATTTCTGATCCGCTGAGAGCTGTTTTTGATCCTTTCAATCCACTGGAGATGCTTTGAAAGTCCGTATGTCTTCCACCCTATTGAAGGTATTTTCATCATTTTCGGTTGCATTTTGAAGTTTTCTTTGTATTTTCCACCTTCTGAGAGTCCATTAGGGATATTTTGAAAGTTTTATTTTTTGGATAAACTACACATAGTTTAGTGGAAGGCCTAAATTACATGTAGTTTAGTCATCAGACCTTTCCGTCTCTTCATTTTTCTTCATTGGTTACCAACCGTTTCTTTTTCTTCTTATTCTTCTTTATCTTCTTAACTCTTCATATTATCTCTAACTCTCCAACTTCCATCTTCCTTCTACAAAAACCTTTTACCTCTATCTTATTTCTTCAATTCTCATAATCTGATCATCTCTTTCTCTCCCAAACTCTCTCATCCTCTCCAATGGCACCCAAGTCCAAAACCAAGAAAACCTCCTATTTAATTTCTGGTGATGTCTTCAATCTCACACGTTGGAATAGGGCTACAAGGCTAATTGAGTCTCCTCCATTGATATATAGGCCACAAAATTATCTCTTAGAGGGTGCAAGCGCCGGATTGGTAAGATTTTCAAACTTTTCTCATTTTCAAGTTTTGCTCTGATTTTCCATTTTAATTCATTTTTAGACTTATAAATGCTTGGTTTGTTGTAGGATGTGTTTAGATGAAAACTTGATGCCTTAGCAAGGGTAGGAATATGTTTAGGATGAGTTTTGATCAAAAGTTGGCCGAAATATTGCGAGGCCCTCTCTATATGTGTTCATGTGTGTGCATGCATCAAGCATGTGCGCACAACTTGTATTCATGCATATGCGTCTGTGTTCATCAGTTCAATAAACACAAGATCCAACATGTGTACGCATGCAGTGACCCTGCGCACACATGCGCGGGCCTACGTGTGCATGTTAGCACTAAGAAACCTTAATTCTCATTATTTTGACTCATTTTCACCTATTTCCTTATCCAAAAGCAATTCTCATGTCCTTCTTTCATCTTTTTACAGCTCTTGCCTCCTTTCTCAGGTAGTGGTAGTGCTAGCCACATCTTTTCTTGGTACTAGGCCTTGTCTGACGACACAAAGGCCTTGGTGCGTGCAACCGACTTCAAGCCTATCTTCCGTTTGCTTCAGGAAAGTTCTGCTAGTGTCATCTTGGTGCAGTCACTGGCTGAGAGGAGGTAGGACATTGCCCACACCTTCCACATTAATGAAAGGGAGATGACAGTGACTCCCTAAGACTTCTACCAGATGACCACCTTAGGTGCGAAGGGCCACTCATTAACCTAGAGGGCAAGTCGGGTATACAATTGAGCATAGAGCTACTAGGGCAGAGGCACATGATAGAGACAGTATGTTACTTCGATCTTGAGATAGACTATAGACCTTTTCCTCAAGAGATGCTTGAGGATTGGGCCTAGATGGCTAAGGCATTCTTGTTGTACATACTGGGGGCATACCTCTTCGCCAACGGTGGGTAGACAATTTCCTTGAGGTGGTTGGCTCTCTTCCACAACTTCTGAGAAGCTCGGGAGGCTAACTAGAGCCAGACTTGTCTCACCTACCTATACTCATCCTTGGACACATTTAACTAGGGGACTCTATGCCAGCTGGTGGGGCCTTGGAAGCTCATTAAAGTCAGTTTTTTCTTTCTTTTCTTTTGTAGCTTTTTCATACTTTTGCAAACTATGTTCATCCATATGTAATCTAGGTTTACAAACTGTGTTCATGATTTTGCAAACTGTGTTCATCTCATGCCTTTGAAAATTGTGTTCATGATTTTATTTTGCAAACTATCATCTTGCCACTGTACCTTGTCTATTTTTCATCTATTTTCTTACAAACTATCATCTTACAAACTTTTATCTTGCAAATTGTGCTTTCTCTTTTCAGCATTGTAGATATCATATTTTGTTCGCCCTCGATTTGTATGCCAGACCCTGAAAATTCTAAAAATATTAACTTTCTTCCATGGGACCGCAAAAATATCTAGATTGACGTGGGGTAACCCATTCGAGCATTGAAGCACTCGAAGTGCCATTTCAGGTCAAATTGATCAAAATGCCTCTAGTCAACCCTAAGTTGACCAAAAGTCAAAGTTGGTCAAAATCATCCCAAAACAACATTTTTTTTTTCATGTTTCTATATCAAACCCAAGCTACTCGATGATTTTCGTCAACTTCGACCAAGTTTGACCCAAGGTTGACTCCCAAGGGCACCAAAAACCCTAATTTTGATTCGACCATTGGAATGGGTTAAGACTAGCGCCATTATGAAGATTATTGAATTATTTTCCAATGACTACTCATGAATCGAAATCGTAATTAAAACAGTTGAGATATCCTGAAAACCATGCAAAGTGCGTCGGCTCGCTTCCCGAGGTAATAACTTTGAATCCAACCGTTAGAATTTCAATTTCTTTAGTGTTATGGAAACTAGACATCAAAATCTTTCCAGGAACACCAAGATTAGCTCAATTGGAGTTTGGGAAGACCTTCAAATATGCATCCAAAGCCAAACTGGGCCAAGGGGCCACTAAAGGGTGGCCACCAGAAGTCGAAAGGCCATTGTTTTAGCAATTTTGGGATTTTTGGAGCACTTTTCTGGGCAGATTCTCTTTCTTTTCCTCTCTAAATTCTCTCCTAAATACATCAAAAAACCTTTGATTTCTCTCTTTCCTCAACAATCATGAGGTAGTGTTCTTACATTTTTTTTTTCCTCTCCCTGGTCTTAAGACCTTAAGTTTGAGGTTTTGAGGGTGTAGATGTAGCTTTTTAGCTACAATCTACACCTTTTGCTTTATCATGCTTCATAACATGCTTTATTGCTTTCCTTACTATATCTCTTGCTTTATCTTGCTTCCTAGCATGTTTTATTTATTTGATGATGTTGGCCTAGCCTTCTTAGGCTAGGATATGCCTAAATACTATGTTTGTGCTTAGATCCTTGAAGATTATTGAATTATTTTCCAATGACTACTCATGAATCGAAATCGTAATTAAAACAGTTGAGATATCCTGAAAACCATGCAAAGTGCGTCGGCTCGCTTCCCGAGGTAATAACTTTGAATCCAACCGTTAGAATTTCAATTTCTTTAGTGTTATGGAAACTAGACATCAAAATATTTCCAGGAACACCAAGATTAGCTCAATTGGAGTTTGGGAAGACCTTCAAATATGCATCCGAAGCCAAACTGGGCCTAGGGGCCACTAAAGGCTGGCCACCAGAAGTCGAAAGGCCATTGTTTTAGCAATTTTGGGATTTTTGGAGCACTTTTCTGGGCAGATTCTCTTTCTTTTCCTCTCTAAATTCTCTCCTAAATACATCAAAAAACCTTTGATTTCTCTCTTTCCTCAACAATCATGAGGTAGTGTTCTTACATTTTATTTTTCCTCTCCCTGGTCTTAAGACCTTAAGTTTGAGGTTTTGAGGGTGTAGATGTAGCTTTTTAGCTACAATCTACACCCTTTGCTTTATCATGCTTCATAACATGCTTTATTGCTTTCCTTACTGTATCTCTTGCTTTATCTTGCTTCCTAGCATGTTTTATTTATTTGATGATGTTGACCTAGCCTTCTTAGGCTAGGATATGCCTAAATACTATGTTTGTGCTTAGATCCTTGTGCCTAGGTGCTTTTTGCCATGCTTATGCTTAGATCCATGTGTTGATGTCTTCCTTACCATGTTCATGTGTTTAGATCTACATGTTGGTTGCTATGCCATGTGCTTCTACAGCCGTTTTTATCTCTTGATGTATCTCTTTCTTGTGTTTTAGCCCTTTAGGTAGGGTGTAAATCTAGATCTTATGGTCTAGGCCTACATCCATGCACCTAGGACTACATCAAAGGGTTTGGATCATTTCCTTTATACATGTATACGTTTGTTTGTTTCCTACTTTACATCCATGTTTGCCTACCTAGATCTAGGTTTTACCATGCTTTGTGTCCTTCGTTGGCTTGTGCTTGTCGGTCTTTGGGGCCACTTGCTTGTGTGGTTGCATCCGTCTCTCTTATGGCTTATTTGGATGTGACCGCTTATGAGACACATCTTTGTGATGTTGGTGTGCTTGATACACACCTTTCTCCATTTTGTGTGATAATGTTATGCTTGCCTTGCCTGCTTTGTGCCACCTTTTAGCTTTCTACTCTTTTGCATCTTTGAACACTTGCCTACAAGTTCACACCCGTCTTTGATACGCGAGACCCTAGGTCCCTTTAGGGATTTTGCTTAATGGTACGTGTGTCGTCCATACTCCAATCCACTGGAACTATGGACGCCTGATCCAAACCTACATTTGTCCTCCTAGGACACCTCCTTTTGTTTGATAACATGTTTGTTTGCTCCCATTTGGCTTTCTTTGCTATTATGCCTTTTTGCATGCTCCTTTTACCTTTTTGTTATCTCCTTTTCTTGTCTGTTGGCTGCTTTCTTGTTTCTTGCATGTACATGCTTGGAGCAAGGGCACAGCCTCTTAGGCGCAAGCAACAAGGGCAAGGATGCAAGCAAGAAGACACAAGCCCAAAAAGGGCAATGTTCAGTAGATTAGAAGCCCTAGCCTCCTTAAGGGGTTACATTTTTATTCCTCTCTCTTAGCCTCTTCTCTAGAGCATTGTCTTAGGATTTCCTCTTCATGTACCCTTTATCTTTCCTACATCTTGCTTGGGCCACGTTCCCTGGGTATGGTAGTGTCTGTTTTACATTTCCTGTACCTTGTTGGGCCACCCTTGGGATGTTGGCAATGTTTGCTTTACTCTCCCGCTCTTTGTGATAGCATTGTGCATGATGTATGTATTTATGTGTATGTGTGTGTGTGTGCGCGCGCGCGCTTGTATATGGGTGATTATGCACTTTGTATAATGGACTTTAGTGGCTACGTGAGTGACCTTCTCCAGTCACGAGTGCTCTTGTCCTTGTAGAGTGGGTATGTACCTAAGGCAATTGCTATAGGTGCATATTCACGCTATATTGCGTGCATAATCATTGCGGTGTGATTGTCTAGATCCATGTCACTAGGTGACATTAGTTTCCCTGTGTATGCTACGTGCATCAATATGTTTGATGCTTTAAGGAGCTTCGGCTTATCCTAGCATGAGCACATTGGCATGTACCGTATACACAGGCATGAAACCCTGCCAGTGCGCCATAACGGACCAAACGTGAAACTCTGCTAGATTTTCACTATGAAAATGGGGCATCCCTGTTGCCATATTCTCACAGCGAAAGCTTGGTGAGAATAGCATTTTGTGTGTTATAACACACCTAAGGCGAAGCGCTGCCGGATTTCTGCCACGAAGATAAGGTGAAATGCTGTCGGATTTTCATCATGAAAATTTCGAATCCAAATACACTAGGGAAGCATCGATCGAGACCACACCCTTTCTGAAACTAAACCTCAAAGCCCAATTCGATTAAAGCCCCAAAAGCTAATGCGAATAGCTGGATTTTTAATTGCCATTGTCCTTAAATTAAGATTTTACTAAAACAAAGGACTGTCTACGGACAGGCATTGTAGGGTGCCTAACACCTTCCTCACATGTAACCAGACTTCCAAACTTAAGAATCAAGATTGTTTATCCGTCCGTATTAGATTAGGAGAAACGACATTTTTCTTAGCCTAGGATTGGAAATAAAATCAAATAGAGTCAGGTGACCAATCACACCTTAGAAAAAACCCAATGATTGGTGGCCACTTCACTTACCTTTGGTAACTCCATTAAAATTGACTCATTTTCCAATCACACACTAGAAGTATACCTTTCTTCATAGCAGCCAAGCTTTGAGCTTGTACGTTTCAAGCATGCAAGCGTTGCCGTTATGGGTGGTTGAACTGCCACGAGGCATAAGCTTTGGGCCATGAAATACGGACTCATTACTCTTGGAGCAGAGATGGACTTGAAAAGCTCTCCTTCGATAAGGGTTCATTTCAATGGGCTTTCTTCTGAAGAGGTGAGTCGAAATTCTACCTTTTCTTATTACTTTCTTTTGCATGTTTCCTAGGGTCCTCCTTCTAACCCTATGTGTTGTTACAGGTCATATGGAGTCCTTAGGTCGGTTTTCCTCTTGCTGTGGACCTTGCTTTGGAAGTGACTGCCATCATTTCTTTTGGGAGGAATGATGTTCCTATGCCAAATGGCTCGTGGATGACCTAGACTATGCCGAGTTCAGCGAGACTCGTCTCATGTCCTTCCTCTCTGTGGGAGTATATTCTTTCTTTTCCACTTTCCTTTCGCTTTTCTTGCATTTTCTTGCACATGGTGATACTCAATTGTGATGATTATGCCAGGGTGTGGCTAGTCCTGCTAGTGGCAACCCTATTGACCCTCCTTGTCTACCTTGGTCGGTCTATGCTTATAGCCCTAATGGCTTTGCTCAAGAGCGTCATGTAGGGCGAAACCCGAATGTCATAGGTTACCATTTCCCTGATGGTACATAAATGGTGAGCTTTCTTTCATCTTTGTCTTTTCTTTTCTTGCATCTCTTAACACTTGTTTTAACACTGTCTTCTTTTAAAATTCAACCCACTATGGAGAAGCATGAGTAGCTTGTTTGGCTTGCTAGAAACCTCAAACTGGACGTGACCGAGTATTCTAGAAAAATTTATGGTTCAGAAAGGTTTTTTCCCATCTATGGGATGATGATGATGATGATGATGGTGATGACCCTAAGACGACTTCGAGTGATTGGCCGAGGAAAAGGCACCATCGATGATGATCCTGCATTTCAGATAGACAGACACAAAAATATAACACATTTCTTTTTTTTCTTTTTATTTAGCATGTATTTATGCGCTTTAGATTTTATTTGAGACATTGGGTTGTATTTAAGAGCATATTTTACATTTTTGCTTTTATTTAGGACATGTACTTATTTTACAACTCATGGGAATTTTTTTTGTTGTCTTGCTTTTCCCTTTTCATTGATGCTTGAAAATCTAAGCTTGAGCATGCCTTGAGTAATCCTTTAGGTCATTGGACTCATGAGGGAAACCTTGGTGAAGGAACCATACTCCATATAGGAAAAGGAATTTGAATATGTGTGCCTGCTTACGTGTGTATACACGTGCATGCGTACACAGGTGTTGACCATGCGCACGCACCTTTGACCATGCGTGCACATGCCGCCTGGTAGAAAAACCCTAGCCGACTCTTCTTAGTATAAAATAGTCATGGGAGGCCTCCAAACCTTCATAAAACGTACTCCAAGCCTAGGAAACACCTTGTAAGGTCCCCAAATGGCAGAATTAACTCCTTTAGAAGTTTCAACATGGATTAAGAAGCTTAGCCCCAATTTCAAAGATGCTCTCCCTCCTTTTGGTCTCTCTTGCATGCTTTCTATCACCAAATTAGAGTGAACGAGCCTCTTCTCCATGCTACCACTGAATTTTGGATCCCTACTTAGCATGCCTTCCAATTCAATGGCCTGGAATAATGCTTCTCTCTTGAAGAATTTAGTGCAATCATGGGTGAGCTCGACTTTGATGCTATTATTCTTCCCACTCTTGTGGAAGATCTCTCTGACTTGGTTCATCAACTTTTAGGGGTTCCTCTAGCTATGGCCAAAAGAACGTTCACAAGGTTTTCAAGTACTTTTCTCAGCAATATGTGCCTTTAGCCGAGGTGAAGCGCTCTCAATATCTCAATGCCTTTTGGATTTGCATTCTTGCGAGGTACTTCTTGGTGCATGAGACACCTCGTATGGACCCAAGACTTCTTCAAGTCGTCAACAATCTAAGGAGGGGAAGTCATATTATCATCATTTGGTTGAAACTCTCAATGGCTTGGATGCCATTCATAGAGGGGAAACGACATTCTTTGTGAGGAGTTCTCTCCTCCTTTAGGTATAATCCCTAATTTTTGTCTAGGTTCTCAACCTAGAGAGATTACTCTAACTTTTGCATGGATTGCCTTTCGGTTTTCAATCCATCCAGGCTCCTTATATCATCTTTACATATACATTTATCTCTCTCTCTTTCTCTCTCTCTCTCTCTCTCTCTCTCTCTCTCTCTCTTATTTTTATCTCTCCTTTTTCCACTTAACACTCATGCTTCCCTTCTTTTTTCCTCTCCTTCAGATATGGCTATATAAGAGGCTCCAGTTGCTTTATCCTCCCACTGTCTCTCTTAGTCAATATCAGCCAAAGCATTATCGAGATCGTAAACCCAAAAATAAGGAGATGGATCCTATTGAGTTCACTGAATTCCTAAAGAGTCTTTCCCCTTTAGGTGTCCAATGGGTGGTGGAATGGTGGCACATCACGGATATGGTCAATCGAGGCTTCAAGGATAATTGTGTTCCTTTGGTTGGGTTTCGCCGTTGCTCTTATGACTCTACATGTTGCATTGTAAGGCAATTGGTGATAGTTAAGGAACTCCTAGTGACGATGGTTCCTTCTAAACCTTGGCATTTACTGAGAGGGTCTTGAGCCAAATTTGTGAGACTTGGTAACGAAGGATGATAACTAGGGACATCTATTTTCCTCAATTCCTTCATCCAACTTCGAGGTACAAGGATTGGCTATCTACTGACATGATGTCAATTTATAGGGAAGCGAAGGCTTACAAGAAGTCCTACAAAAGAAAGAGGACCGACTGACTACCTTGACATGCCCAAAATTTTACTTTTCTACACTTTATGATTCTCATGTCTTTTCTTTTGAGTTTAATAAAGGATTGAAATGTTCCAAATTCCCCATGAAAAAAATTTATTATCTTTTAATTTAAGATAAGAGAATCAACCATTTTATTATCTTTGCTTGTTGTCTTTATTTTTCTTTTCTTTTTCTGTGCCACGTAACTTTGCCCATGACGTCCTTATAAGAATTTTCGCCAAGCCCATAGTCTTTTCCCCTATCTTTTGCCTTGATCGCCCTTTCGGGTTTTCAACCTAGCGGGGTTCTTTTGCCTTAACTTTTGCCTAAGCCGCCCTCTCGAGTTTTCAACCTAGCAAGTTTTCTCTTTTTAAATGTCATACTTCCAGAGTCTATCCATGTTGATTAGGTGAAGCATCTCCTCTCCATCCAAATCTGTAATTCTTGTAGCAACTCCTGACATGATCTTCTTGATAATATAAGGCCAAACCATCTTGGCTTCATCTTTCTTCTTGAATCGAAAGTCTCATCTCTAAATACATTTAGGACTAGATCTCTTTCCTTAAAGTTTCTAGGTTTCACCTTCTTGTTAAATGCTCTATCAATTCTCTTCTAATAACCTTGTGCATGGTACTATGCTCTAGCTCTCTTCTCATCAATTAAAGCCAATTGTTCATATCTTTCTCTCATCCAATCTTCTTCTAAGACTTTGGTTTCTACCAACACCCTTAAAAATTGTATCTCTAGCTCAATGGGAAGTACCGCTTCACTCCCATAAACCAAAGAATAGGAGACTGCCCCAGTTGATGCATAGATAGAAGTTCTATAACCCCATAAGGAAAATGGAAGCTTTTCGGCCCAATCCTTGTATGTCACTACCATCTTGGTTAGGATATTCTTATTGGTTGCTTCTACGGCTCCATTGGTTGGTGGTCAATACGGCGAAGACTTATGATGCTCAATGTTGTATGACTTCATGATCCTTCAAACCTCTCCCTCAAAGTGGGAACCATTGTTTGAGATGATTTCTTGTGGTACCCTAAACCAACAAATGACGTTATTCTTTATGAATCTGGCCACATGTTTGGCTTTCTATACAGAGTAAGAGGTACCCTTTACCCACTTGGTGAAATAGTTAATTGTCACTAGGATGTACTTGTGTCCATTTGAGGCCTTAGGGGCTATTCTTCCAATCACGACTATGCCTTATACTGGGAAAGGCCACAAAGAGGTCATACTATACAATTCACTAAGTGGTAACATGGTTCAAATTTGCGTGTGTCTGGAAATCATGGCAACTCTTTATGAAGTCCATGCAATCAATTTCCATCGTATTCCAATAGTAACCCATTCTTTGGATTTTCTTGGCTAACATTCTCCCATTCATTTGAGGACCACAAATTCCTTGATGGACTTCTTCCATGACTCTTTCGACTTCTTCTTTCTTTAGACAACGAAGGTGTATAACATCATATAACCTCCTATAGAGTTGACCTCCACATAGAATGTATTGCATTGCCATCATCCTAACCGACGTTCTCTTTATTGGCACCATCAGGATATATTCCTAATTATAGTAATTTCATGATGTCATAATACCAAGGGACTCCTTTTTCTAGACAAAATTGAAGGCTCTGCCCTTTCCTTGTGTACCAACTCATAACTCTACTTGATCTCTAAGAGTCATATCCATACGCCCTCGAGTATTTCAACCATTGAGGCCAAGGTAGCCAAAGCATCTACAAACTAATTCTAAGCTCTAAGGATGAAAGTGTATTCAATCTTGTCAAAGGTTTTGATCAAATCCTCTAAATATTTTTGGTAAGGCTTCAAGTGTTCTTCTTTCACCTTCCATAACTTTTTTGCTTGGGCTATGACCAAAATCGAATCTCCAAAAACCTCTGCCTCCTTTACCTCTAACTTTCGAAGAGCTTCCATTCAAGCTATTCAAGCCTCATGATAGGCCAAGAATGTATTGACCCATTGTGATAAATTAACCAATTAATTAGCCAAGTGAATTAATTAAGTTAATTAACATGCAATACGCATGGTAGCACAAACAAATCATAACCTAAGTTAATATGCAACGGAAAATAAAGTTGACATGGTGATTTATTTACGAATGGGGAAAACCTCTAGGGCAAAAACTCCACCGGGTGACTTTAAGGTCACCACTCCCGAGAATCCACTATTATCACAACAAACAGTTACAAGTAAAGGAAACCCAATACCTTATACCAACCTACAGTTGAACCGTTACCCCAATACCTAATTGGACTTGTTTTGTAGTGACAATCTCTCTTTTTCAATGCACATCTCCCAATACATGACTAACTAATTGATGCACGGATCCAAGTACGTGACTAACCACCAACTTGAGAAGGATGTTGGCTGCAAAGTTCTTCAATTCATCAATACGATGAAGATCACAAAGCTCCTTGGTTACAAAACCTTACGGCGTACAAACATAGTAGTTTCTTAAAGAAAAAGATGAATTAAGGCAAATTGTCTCCAATCACAATATGCTTGTGAAAAACCTTTGCATCAAGTTGCACTCACTTGCATCAGTTATGACGGCCCTTAAAATAATATGTATATATGTTTAGGGTTTTGAGAAAAGAAAGCCTAAACATGTATACACGGATTGGAATGAAAATCAGATCTGAAAAATTGATTTCTGTAAATCTCGATAGATAGGTTATCTATCGAGCAGCTATCGAGCATCGGGTAAAAGCTGCCTTTTAAACCTCGATATATGCTATCAGTTGAGCAAGCTATCTAGTTTTAAAATCCAACACTTCTTCACTTGTTTCTTGGACAAACTTGCATGGCATTAACACTTGGACTTAAAACCTTGTTCCCTGAAGTATTAAACACACCTTAGATCTACCCAATTACAAGTAAAGTTTTTCTCAAGGGATTAGCCAATTTTATATTGACATATGTTCCTAACATAATTCACATATGTCCTAACACCTCATATTCTGCCATGTTGTTGGTTGCCTCAAAGTTCAACTTAATTGCCAAAGGTATGCGAAATCCATCGAGGGTGACCAAAAGTATTCCTATCCCATTCCCATATTGGTTTACAGCTCCATCGAAATACATCTTTCATGCCTCTAGTTCAATATCCAAAATATCCTCATCTGGGAAATCCTCTCCACTGTCTTCTCCTTCTACGAAGTTCTCGACAGTTTGACACGATGCTTCCTTTGATGGTTTTTCTAGCCA
This sequence comes from Quercus glauca, assembly GCA_023736055.1. Classification (NCBI taxonomy): domain Eukaryota; kingdom Viridiplantae; phylum Streptophyta; class Magnoliopsida; order Fagales; family Fagaceae; genus Quercus; species Quercus glauca. Next base: position 52,405,496 of record CM043316.1, on the reverse strand, counting down.
CATACTTTAAGTTGAATTCTGCCAATAGGATCAACCATCTTGATAACCTTCCATTTAGGGCGGGTTTCTCAAACGGATACTTCAACGAGTTCATTCTAGCTACTATCCATATCCACACGAGAGCAAAGCATGACTTTTCTATTGGTGTGTACCTAGTCTCATAATCATGGAACCTCTTGCTCAAGTAATAAACGACTCTCATCATCCTCTTGTGCAAGCATACTCCCAATCGCATTTTCTATGATTGAGAGATAAAGGAATAATGGCTTTCCCTACTTCGGGGGTACTAGGATAAGTGGGTGGAGAAAATATTCTTTAATGAGCTCAAAGGCTTTCTGACATTCTTTGTTCCATGTATGGGGTTCATTTTTCTTTAAGAGCTTGAAGATGGGCTCATAAGTGAAGGTGAGCTTAGTGATAAATCGAATGATGTACTGTAACCGGCCTAAGAATCCTCTTATCTCTTTCTCACTCTTAGAGGGAGGCATGTCCAATATGGCTTTGATTTTTGATGGGTCAAGCTCTATTCGTCTATCGTTCACCAAGAAACCTAGCAATTTTCCCGCAGTTACTCCAAAGGTGCATTTCTGTGGATTCAGTCTCAATCTAAAGTCCTTTATCCTTTCGAAAACTTCCTTAGGTTGGTGATATGCCCCCCTCTATCCTTAGGTTTCACTATCATGTCATCAACATATACTTTAACCTTATTATGCATCATGTCATGTAATAGGGCTGTAGCCATCCTTTGGTAAGTTGCACCCTTATTCTTGAGCCCAAACGGCATTATAGTATAACAATGAATCCCTCATTCTGTAGTGAATGTGGTCTTGGTCATGTCCTTAGGAGTCATCTTTATTTGGTTATATCTTGAGAAACCATCCATGAAAGACATCAAGGTATTATCGGCGGTGCTATCCACTAAGACATCTATATGAGGAAGAGGGAAATCATCCTTAGGGCAAGCCTTGTTTAGGTCTCCAAAATCCATGCACATCCTCACTTTTCCATCCTTCTTAGGTACACGCACAACATTAACTATCCACTTGGCTTGGTGCATGGGTTTGATAAATCCTATTTTCAACTGTTTCATAACCTCTTCCTTGATCTTAAAAAGCCACTCGGTTCTCATACATCTCAACTTTTGCTTAACGGGCACCATGTGATCATGGGTATCAATGTGGTGTTGGGCTATCTCAAGATCAATGTCAGGCATATCATCATAAGCCTATGCAAACACCTCTTGGAATTCTGTGAGCAGTTCTTGGAGACATTTCTTCCTTTTTTATTTAGGGTTGAGCCAATTTTAATTAAGCGTGGATTCTCATCATTGCCCAAATTAAGGGTTTCAAAAGCTAGTTCCATAGGTTCAATTTTCTTTTCCAATTTGTTAGGTTCTAAAGACTTAGGATTTTATGTATTTAGAACTCTAATGTGTAATGTTAGCAAACCATGATCAAAACAGGTTGTTTAGTCTTGTTTAGACTTGCTCAAAGTTGTGTCATTTTATGTAAAGTTGGAATTAAGCTGATGCAGAAGTTACTGTGCATTTCGGTCTGGCTCGATCGATCGAAGCTTAGGCTCGATCAATCAAACCTTAAGCAGAATGTGTTTTCTGCATAATTCCAACTCAGCCCTTGTTCACTTAAAATGTTTTAAGGTTTTATGTTTTTACCCTAGGTATATAAAGGAAACCCTAGCCACGTTTTAGAGGTTACTCTTGTTGCTCATATTGCTGTTTATGTGAATCTCTTATGAGATCTTTGAGGAGCTTTTCTTCACATAGACTTAGGGTTATCAAGAAGGAGATTACTTCAAGATCTTGATGATCATTCAGTTGCTACCATAAGAGCTTAAAGATACACATACCGGTGTGCTTGTATTTGCTGGAGAATCCAAGAAAGAAGAAGTTCGTGGATACGGAGTTTGCATATGGTCGTGTCAGTAAGTTTTACTAGTGGGTAGCAATAGAATGTTAGTGGTCTAGATTCTATTGTATGAACTTCGATTCTTTCACATAGTGGATTCAAGTTTACCTTGAGGATAGCTAGGTTAAATCCTCCCTAGGTTTTTAACAGTGTGATTTCCTGAGTCATCATATCATTGTGTTCTTTATATTTCCGCTGCTTTGCATGATATGATTGTTTTGTGTTAACCTAGATCTAAAATTTGGACTAAGTAATAACTTGACTAATTAACTAGGTTAATCCAATTGTTATTTAAGGGGTCTAAAAAAACCTATCACAATTGTTTATTAATTTCATTTTCAAATTCATTAGAATCATTTAAGTGCAGAATTTCAATATTATGGGACACATCAAAATAAGCCAAATCAAAATTCATCTTATAGAAAAAATGTTGAAAAGTACATCTGAACTTGCATTACAAAATTTCTTTCCCATATTCTTGGAAAACCCTACCTAAGTCCAAATACTAAGTTGTCCATCAGCAAGCATGAAGAAGGTAGAAGGATCACTTGGCTCTTCGATGGTGATGGCGAACACATCCCCCTCCACTTTTAGCATAGCCTTCATTGCTTTAGCATTCATGTAGTCCATCCAGTCGACCTCCTCTTGAATTTCTTTGATCACCACAATAGGTTTTTCCTTGAAAGTGAGCTTCTCATCGAAGAATATCTCTAAGTCGGGATTCACTTTTCCGTCCTTATCTACCCAAAGCTCAGGAAAGCCATAGAAAGGAAAGTCTCCTCCTTCCTTCACAAAGTTCCCATTTAGGGTACCAATGTTCTTTTTGATTCTGTCGCAGCCTTCAAAGAATCCTAAACATTCCTTGCTTAAATAATCCCTCATCCTTCTTTTCCAAGACCCAAACCAGGCATATATCCCATTTTCTTCATCATTGCAATCACCTCATAACTACAATATAGGAGTAAATCCATAGTGTACTTCTCATCCTTCAATCCATAATCAGCTATGTTCACAAACTCAAAGCCGCTCATTTGAAGCTTATTTCCTCCATCTTCGAGTCCATAGAGCTAAGATCTCACCATCTCCAAGTATTATAGCAATTCCTCATTTCCATAGGATCTTCATCTTTTGGTGTAAAGTAGAAGGGGTAGCCCCAATGGGATGAAGCCATGCCCTCCCCAAGAGAATGTTGTAGTTAGGAGTGATGTTCATCACATGAAATTCCACAATTGTTTCCAATGGACCAATGTTGTAAAGAGCCTTGAAAGTTCCTATAACCTTCCTTAAAGTGTTATTATATGCTCTAACAGTCAAATGAGAGGGGATGATTGTCTCCACATCTATGCTAATTTTGAGAAAGATCCTAAAAGGGCACACAATTAGTGCGGATCCATTGTCAATAGGAACCATTGGAACCTTGGCACCCATGCACTCGATAGTGATTTACAATGGTCTAGTGTGAGTGACTCCTTTGGGAGGAAGTTCTTCATCGGAAAAGGTGAGAAAAGGGTAGGATGGGGCCTTAACTCCCATAAGAGATTGCATCTCTTATGGTGCAGTTTCTATAGGTACTTCCTTCCCATTCAAAGTGTCCAAAAGAGCACTACGATACTTGTGAGAAGCCATTAGTAGACCCCATACAGACACATGAGCTTGAGTCTTCTTTAATTGAGTCAAACCCCAATCTTTCTCTTCTTTCTCTTCCTTCCCTTTGAGTTCAACGGACTTGGACCCTTCTTCCATGTTCCTACCAGGGTGATTCTTCTCCAAAAATGATGGCTTGTAGTGTTTCCCACTCCTAGGGATGTTGGCCACATCGTCTTCTAGGACTCTCTTCTTTAATTTGGACATTCCTTTGGGGAGTATTCCTCATACACCCATCGCGCTTTTCAAAATCTCATCCTCTTCATCCCATATTCCTTGGACTTCCACCACATTAACCTCCACAGTTTCTATCAATTTTGAACAATCCCAATCAATCTCTTCTTCTAATTTTAATATGGAGAAGGAGCTCGATGATAATCAGGCAAAGGGTTCTCTCCTAATGTTAGGCTTGGTGATAATGTTCGGAATTGGGAGAGTTCCATTATCTATTAGGTCTTATATCTCATGCTAGAGGTGGAAACAATTGTCGACTTATGGCTAGATTTCTAACGGAAGTGGCAGTATTCATTGAGGTTCCAAGTAAGAGGCATAAGATTAGGCAGAGGTGTGGGGTCCAAAAGGCTTGATGAATCCTTTGGAGGTTAAATTCTGATATGCTTGGGCAATGGTCATTCCTAGGTCGAAGAATTCTCAACGGGCTTTCTTTGTGAAACTTGGGTAAGCTAAAGGTTGTTGAGGTATGATGGCACATACATTCACAGGATTGGGTGCTTTAAAAGTGGCCGCTCCTCCTCTATATGTCTTCTTGATTGGAGTCTTGCTCTCACCTTTCTCCAATTGCCCATTATTGATGGCATCTTCAATCCTAGCTCCACAATCACACAATTCCCAAAAGAACTAATAGGCGATGACAGGAGCCTACTATTATATGTCGGAAGAAAATACTTGATAATCATGTTATTTTGGTCCTTCTCATTTTGTCTATTAACCATCCTAGATGTCTTTCTTTTCCACCTTGTCATGTATTCATAAAATGTCTCCCCTGCTCCTTGCTTGGTAGTCTCCAAGTCTCTTAGAGTTACATAAATCATGGTATTGAAGATGAATTGATCCACGAATAACTCTGTTAGCTCATTCCACACACTGGTCTTATTCAAATCTAAGCTATAGTACCACCCTGATGCACCCCCCGTAAGTGAGAGAGGAAATGCATGCAAAGTTTGCTTCTCATCCAACCATTTCATTTTAACAATGCTTAGATACCTCCTAACATGTTGCTTTGGATCTCCAGTCCCATCAAACTTTTTCACATTAGAGATCTTGAACTTGGGAGGCAATGCAATGGGAGTCTTGGAGCCTAATCCACCCATGTTGTAGAGACAATCATCCATTCCTTGAGCCTTGCAGAATGCTAGTTGCATCTTTTCCTTCATGGCCACGGTATCTGCAGTGAGTTTCTCAAATTCCTTGTTCCTTTCTTATTCGATCTTATCCTTTTCGTCCCATTCTTCTCCTTCATCTTTGCCATGTATCTCTACGTGTATAGGCTTTTTGAGCTTGCTCTCCTCTAGCTTGGAGGGATGATCTCTTATATTCTTGAGGGCATCGTCTTGTTCTTCTATTGCTTTGAATACCTTCTGTGCAACTGTGTCATCAATTGGGGCAGCCATTTCATCTTGAGATACTTCTTGAAATGTCTCCTCTCAAAGCGTGACCTCAACCTTAATCAAACATCTTCCAATCTTCTCTCAGATCCAAATTGGAGTGGGGACGTGCTTACTTGATCTTGGTGGTGCAATGGTGCATGAAAAGAAGTCCCATTTTATTAAGCCCATGTCCCAATTAAAATTTTCTTTTATTAATCTTATATGTTCTTAGAAATTCTTTGAGTCCATTTTAATGAAGGCTCAATTACAAAATCACTCCCTTTCCTCTCATGAACCTTGCCCCTTGTTTCATTGGGCTTTAGTCCGTTTACAATAAAGCTTACATCTTACTCTCGTGCACTTTCATTTGAACGTGCTTAGAGATTTTCAACCCTTTGTCTCAAATATGGGCTTACAATGTATCCATCACCTTTGGGCTCTTCCTTTTTCCATTCATTATCATCATTTGTTTTTTTAAGTAGCTCTCTAGCTAGAACATATTGTAGCATTCCTTTCAAAGTTTATGAATTTCTCATCATTTTGGCCTTGGCATACAACAAGGAGGCCCAAGATTAGGGAATTTCATATTGGCTTTTGTAGGATGTTGGATGCTAAGTCCATATTATATTCGTTACCTTAGGCCCAAGGTTCTCCTTTTCAAGAGGCCTTTTGATTTGAGCTTATGATAGCAACTAGGCTATGTTCTTGTGAACCTTTCAAGTTAAGATATACCTTTGGACTTTGGGACAAGGCTCTTACATGTAAGAACTTCTTTTCTTTTAATCCCATTATCTTAGGGTATGCCATAACTTTTGGGTCATTCTCAAATTTTTATACATCTTTTATTTTTCCTTTAGAATTAGGTGAACACAAGATATATGCTTGAACAAACAAGAGATATAAAAGTTACCCTCTTAATGATAGGATCTAGGATCTCTCTAAGTGTGGATAGGCTCCTTAGAGTAGAAGGGATAAATTAGTAGGTCACTCACAACTAGGTAGGCCATGACTCCAACCTTAGGCCTAAATGCACCATAGTGGATTGGTGGTAAACTGTTAACATACTCAAAGCCTATTATAGGCAATGGCACAAATTATGAGTTAGTGGGATGAACTTTGAAAGATTTTGGCCTAAGTGGAGCCTCCACCTTCCCACTCATCACCAACCAAGGTGAAAGGGACAAAAGAACCAAGTGAAGTGTATGCAAACAAATATTGAATAAGAAAAAAGATACATTGGAATCAAACTCTCTATCCCCAGTAGAGTTGCCACTATTACTACAACCGGGGGGAAAGGGGAGAGTACGCCTCGGCCTAGTGGACCAGGGCAGAGAAGGAAATGGAGTTGCCACCAAGATTAAGTCTAGAAACCATATATATAGCACCATTCGTGGAAGGATAGATCTACTACTAGAGCACGTGTTCAGAGTTTAGGTACGGGGATGGGAAGGTGTTAGGCACCCAACCCCACCCGACCTATGGGTCAGCTTCCACTCATTATGTGTAACGTCTTAATTTCATTAAAGGTGTATTCAAAACTTGTATTCTAAACTCACACGCACACTAGTATACATCTAAGCAATCAACATGGCATCACATCATTCCAAACCCTAGCATACATCTATCACACATGTCATCACATCATATCCAAGGCAGTGACATATCATGGCAACGATCAAACAAGCATGTTATTATATCCAAGGTATGGCAAACAAACTTACATATTCATGTTCATTAAAGCAAGGCAAGATCATATCTCAAACAAATGCACCTTCATGTGAATGCATGCCTTACCTTGTTGCACCACAGCACCTATGCATTAATGCATGGTCATGTTATATGCATGTTCATGGCAAAACAAAATATTAAAACCCTAAACTAGCATACAAAGAACAAACAAAGCAAACAAACTTAGAGGCAAAGACTCATAGGCATGAAATAAAGCAAGGCAAGGACATATTATATGAGTACAACAAAGAAACAGAAGAAAAAAGGTTTGGATTAGGGTTTCTAGGCATGAGTATGTGTGCACATATATATGGCTTGCGTGCGCAGCCCAGTTGTATGCGTACGCATACTTCGACTATGTGTATGCATGCAGAAAGCATGCGTACACATACAAGCCCTAAAACCCTAACCTAAAAACACAAGAAAATAGTAGAACATAAACTTAAAACTAACAACCTAACATGCTTAAAGCGATAAAACAAAGAAAACCTAAACTAAGTAGGCATATTGTAACATAAACAAACAAGAAAAAAAAAATTTAAGTTCAAAACAAGGAAAAGAAAAGTAAAAGGAACTAGAACATCGTACCTCAAAACACAAAGCTCCCTAGCTTGATTTTGACCATTCCCCTCAGTCAATCTACTCACAATCAAATAGAAATCAATTAGTAAACTTTGAAAGTCGAAGATCAAGACTAAAAAAGGCCTTAACTAGAAAAATATTGACTTGAGGATGTTTTGTAAGAACTCCGTCTTTGATTCACTATTTCTAGCGAATCTAGTGTTTTCCCTTAGGATTTTCTGTGTGTTTTGAAAATGTACCATGTATGGCTTTTTATAGTCAGAAAATAGAAGTTTGGAATGGCTCCCAGACGATGTGGGATTCGTTCCGAAACCAATCTTTAATGCATAAAAACTTAGCTTTCATAACCCTAGCATGCGCATGCATGCCCGTGTATGTGTACACATGCATGAAACATGCGCACACAGATCTTGAGCATGCATGCATATACGCATGTATGCGTATGCATGCCATAGGGTTTTTGTGGCCTTTATTTTCCAAAAATAGCTTATTTAGTTCATAAAAGAGCGATGCTTTTCATAAAACACTTTCCTCAAATCAATTTCAAATTGATTGGGCCCTAAACTGACTATGGGCTTCAGAATTCCTACATCATTGGGGAACAAGGGCTCAAGTCGTAAGGGGTACAAAATGTGATATCTACATGCCCCCACCAAAATTTTCTTATTATCATCTTGATCTCATGACAAAGACCTAGAGGTAGTTTGATACAACTCATGGCAAAGGTTGGAATGGCTTGTACCACTGCTTTGAGTAAAACTTTTCTACCCGCTTAGGACAATAGTTTCTCCTTCCACCCCTAAAGTTTATTCCAAACACACTCTTTAATATAATTCAGACTGGCTTTTTTTTTTTTCCCACCACCAATGGCAAACCAAGATATTTTTCATACTCTCTAACTTCGGGCACCCCCAAGAAATTTGAGATTTCCTGTTTTTCTTCAACAGTAACAGCTTTACTGAAAAAAACAGTCATCTTCCCTCTATTTATTTGTTGTCTAGATGCTTGCTTACATAGAGTTAAAATATTTTGAATAGTGTGTTAATCTCCCATAGTTGCCTGGCAAAAAAGCAAACTGTCATCCTCAAAAAATAGGTGACTAACCTGTGGCCTTGTTCTACACAAAGAGAAACCCCTGATCTTGTCCTCCCTGGCTGCGACTTGAATAAAATGGTTTAAACCTTCTGAACACAATAAGAATAAATATGGAGATAGAGGATACCCTGTTTGATTCCTCTAGAAGGTCTAATTTCCCCATTTGGTTCCCCATTTACCAAAATTGAGTAAGTCACTAATCCAATACATTCCATGATAAGAGAGACACATTTTTCACAAAACCCATTTTCTCCATAGTTTTTTGTAATTAAAAAAAAAAAAAAAAAAAACCATTCCACTTGGTCATACGCTTTGCTTATATCGAATTTTAGGGCCATAAAACCATCTTCGTGGATATTTTAGTCTTCATGTGATGGAGAGTTTCAAAAGCCACTAGGATATTATCGGAGATAGCTTTGTCAAACTTAAACACACTTTGAGACTCAGAGATAAGATGAGGTAAAATCTCTTAAGCCTATTTGCAATAACCTTCAAGACCAATTTATATAAAATATTACAAAGAGAAATAGGACAGTATTTAGAAACAAGAGTTGGACATTTTACTTTCGGGATGAGGGTGATGAAATTTTTGTTTATAGATTAAGGGATAGAACCTATGTTCAAGCAAGTTAGTACTATTGTAGAAACTTCATCCCTTATATCATGCCAATAATGTTGGAGAAACAAATGAGGCATGCCATCGAGCCTCGGTGCCTTGAGAGAGTCCATCTGATTTAAAGCCACATCTACTTCTCCCCTCATGAATCCCTCTTCCAACATAGTGTTCATATCTTCAATCACAGAGCATGGAATGTCTGCCATGGCCGGAGCTATATTGCTAGGAGTAGAGGATGTATAGACACCATTTTGTACCCCTTACGACTTGGGCCCCCATTCCCCAATGATGATAGTACTCTAAAGCCAAAGGTTGGTTAAGGGCCCAATCAAATGAAAATTGACTTTAGGAAAATATTTATGGAAAATATAACTTATTTTTGGAAGAATAAAACTATTTTTGGAAAAGAAAGGCCGCTAGAAACCCTAGAATGTATGCACGCATACACGAGTATGTGTACACACACTCAAGCCATGTGTACGCATATTTATGGCATGTGCACGCATGCACGAGCATGCATATGTAGCTAGGTTTCCAGAAATATGTAAGAAAAGTTTTTTGCACTTATTTCTGGTTTCAAACGAATCCCACATCATCTGGGAGCCACCTCATACTTTATTTTTCTGCTATATATAGTCATAAAAGGAACTTTTTCAAGGGAGGACAAAAAGGATGGCAAAACACACAAGATTCACTAGAAAATAGTGAATCAAAGAAGGAGTATTTCACAAAACATCATTAATTCAAATTTTACTTGATTGGAACCTTTTCTAGTCTTGATCTTTGAGTTCTAAAGTTTGCTAACCCATTTTGATTTGGTTGTGAATAGATTGACTGAGGGGAACAGTCAAAATCAAGCTCTAAAGAGTTCTAGTGTTGAGGTAAAGGTTCAAACTTTGGCTCTTCACTTTTCTTTGTTTTTTTGTTTGTTTGTTTGTTTGTTTATGTATATGTTATAATGTTTTAACATATCTGTTTATTTTACTCTTACGTAGTGTTTATATTAGAAGCATACTAGGTTGTTAGATTTCTTGTTTTCTGTATTTTGTTCTGAGTTTCTAGGTTAGGGTTTTGGGCGTGTATGCGTGCGTATGCTTCATGCATGCATACGCATACTCGAAGTGTGCACATGCATACCCTATGTATGCACACGTACACGTGCCCAGAAGCCCTAATTCATTTCTGTTTGTTCTTTCTTTATTTTTTTTTACATGTTTAGCCTCTGTTTAACCTAGTTTTCATATCTCTAAATATTTTTCTATCTATTTTGTTTTGCCTTGTTTTGTTCTATCTCTTTGATGCTTATTAGGGTTTAGTTTGTTTACCATAGACATGCATTGATGCATAGGTGCTGTGATGCAGTGAGGTAAGTAAGGTAAGTCATGCATAATTACATGAACATGCATTTAATTTAGATGATGAGCATGATATGGTTGATGAACGAACATGAATATGCTTGGTTGAATACCATGGTTTTGATGCTTGGTTATCTAGACATGCTTGCCAGATCTGTCTTGAGTTGTTTCTACCTTGGTAATGTATGCTTAATGCCATGATAGATGAATGCTAGGCTTAGGGATGATTATTCCATGTTGTTTACTTTTAGATGAATGTTAGAGTGTGTGTGCGTGTGTGTGTGTGAGTTAGAATAACATGTTAAATATGCCTTTAACGAGATTAAGACTTGAAACACAATGAGTGGAGGCCAACCCACGGGTCAAGTGGGGTTGGCTGCCTAACCCCTTCCCATCCCCATACCTAAAATTTAGACATGTGCTCTAGTAAAGATCAGTCCTTCTACAATGGGCACTATATTAATGGTTCCTAGACCTAAACTAGGTGGCAACTCCATTTACACCCTCAAACAAGGTCCATGGTCCACCTTAGGCCAAGGCATACTCACCCAGCTCATGGCCATGAGTGTTTGCGCCCACAGGATGTGAAAAGGTTCTGATAATAGTTGGTAAGTATATGTGAAATATCCTCCTCATCTATACATAGCATCCCCTTCGAATTCACCAACTCGGCAATTTTATTCCTTTGAAACCAATGGGTAGCCCTACTTTGAAAATAACATGTATTTTTATCCCCTTCGTGCAGCCATAACGCTCTAGTGCGTTGTTTCCACATCTTCTCTTCTTTTATGAGTAGCCCATTTATTTCCCTTTTCAGTTCAGTACTTTATCCATACTTCCCCCCTAATAGCTACATCCTCGACCTTTCGTAACTGGTCTTTTTTTTTCTTTCAAACTTTTTATGACATTACCGAAAGCCATTCTACTCCACCACTTCATATTTAATTGACACTTCAGTATTTTTTTTTTCTCCACTTGTTCCATCCAATTACCAGTAAAATTCTGCCTCCAAGCCTATTCAACTAATTCTTAGCAACCCTCCTCTTCTAACCACATTTATTTGAACCTCCAAGGCTGTTATGACCAACGGCTTATGATACGAAGACCTACTTTCTAGATGAACTGCTTTGGTCTCAGGAAATTTTTCCAACCAATCCATCGAGGCTACTACTCAATCTAATCTCTCCTAGAGAGTAAAACCTTCCCTCTATCCGTTATACCATGTGAATTTTCCACCCATGTACCCTAGGTCTTTAAAACCACATTCATCCAAGGCGTCCCTAAAATCTTGTGTTTGTCTATCCAATCTTAGTCTTCCTCCCAATTTTCATGCACTCTAGTAATTTCATTGAAGTCACCTACACAAATCCATGGCATGGAATGTTGAGACTTTAATCTCCTCAAAGTTGCCCATGACACAAAATGGTTATTTGTATCTAGGGGTGTGCACAGTTCAGTCAATGCAGTTTTTTTCTCAAATTTATCACCGAAATGATAAAGATCAGTTTTCCCATAACTGGAACTAATGAACACCGCCAAGGATAAGTTTTCGACCTACAGTGGTGCGGTTTTTTTTCGGTCAGTTTCATTGGTTTTTTCAGTTTTAAAAATAAATAACAATCATCTCCAACAAGGTTTCGTTTTGCAGGAAGAGAACAAACCTTCAATGAATCCCCCTCCTTTTTATCCCTCGGTGTCTTTTTCCACTTCCTAGTAACTTGGCCTTCACCTAACCCATCTGCTTTGCCTAAGTTTGAAATATCCCGTAGGATTGATAGAGGAGCATGCCCACTGAAGTGAGAACTCATGGAGGCATGTGATATAGTTGGAGTCAAACTAATTAGTGGGGTTTCAGGAAATTCCTCAGAGAAAGGTTCATAAATTCTTACCTTATTTGAGATAAAATCATCCCCGAGAATAATGCTATCTGTGTTATCGTAACTCCTTAAATCTTGGTCGATCTGTTGAATCTTGCTATCCAAATTTATTCCCATCGTGATTGGTGTACCTATTTCTCGAATTGGATAACCCCTAGTTGACTTTGGTGCTAGAATAGTTTCATTAACTTCTCCCTCAAAATCAGTAATTTCCATATCTTGCGTCTATTCCACCGTAGCTGGTTGTTTGGCAGTCCCCCCTGCAACCGAAGAAGACCCTTCACCACGCCCTTGGCTTGTATTCTGATTCTTTTTCTTTCGGGTTTCATAAAAGAGGGAGAGCTACGTCAATTGAGACATGTACTCGCATAAAACCCCCACCCTACACTTCTAAGATATCTGTCGACTTATCAACCGAACCAATAATTTTGCATAGTTCCTCCACCACATCTCATTTCATAAAATTGGCTAGAATATCATGGACCTGAACCCGTAGAGAAGCATAGTTAAAAACCAAATCACGCACATGTAGCTTTTTTTTTTATATAGTGCTGAAGCATCATCAAATGTCTGTCAAAACTCCAAGATTCGCTTGCGAAAATCTTATCAACTTCCTTTTCATTATCAAATACAAAAAGCACTACATGATCTCTTGCATTTTGACTTCAAACCCATTTTTTATCTCCACAACGGGTTAAAAGTCCTAATTATTGCCTCCATGTTGAAGCTCACTTTGTGAGGAATTTTGCTGCAATAATGAATTCAGTCGAACACCTATTTTTGGACAAATGACACTACAAAAAACGCGGTTTTAAGCCGCGTTTTTTAGCCGCGTTTTACAAAAACACGGCTACAGGTCGGAGTTTCAGCGGCGTTTATGGAAAACGCGGCTCCAGGCTAGAGTTTGAGCCACGTTTATAAAAAACGCGGCTCCAGGTTAGCCTTTGAGCCGCGTTTTCTAAAAAATGCAACTAAAGGGTGACCTATAGCCGCGTTTTTTTTTTAAAACGCGGCTATAGGTCCAGCCGCATAACCTGAAGCTGCGTATTTTAAACGCGGCTTATAACCCTTTAGTGACGTTACCTATAGCCGCGTTTCTTGAAAACGCGGCTATAGGTCCAGCCTTATAATATGTCACTGACCTTTAGCCTCGTTTTCTATAGGTCAAGCCGCATTACTGAAGCTGCGTTTTTAAAACGCGGCTTAGGTCACCCTTTAGTGACATGACCTATAGCCGCGTTTTTAAAAACGCCGCTATATGTAACAAAAAAAAAAAATTCAGCTTCCCACGTGCCTCCCCTTTCCCACCTACAACCCCACCTACCCCCACTTTCTTCTTTTCTTATTTCACCTTCTTTCTTTTTTTTCTCTTCATTCACTTGCTCCTCTCCGTAAGGTACCTTCTCTCTTTCTTTCTTTTTTTTTTTTCTTACTTCCTCACATCTGCTAACTCTCTTTTTTTTTTTTTTTTTTTTCCTTTTTCACATCTAAATAGCACTTTTTTTTTTTTTTTCATTTTTCTTTCTTCTTTCTTTATTGGGTAACATTTTTTTTTTTCCCTTTGTTTGTTTGGATCTGCTAGTTTATTTTTTCTTTCTTTCATTTTTTTCTTCATCTCAAGCACACTGATTTGTCAGGTCTAGTTTTTTTTTTTTTTTTTGGTTATTTTAGGTTTAGTTAATAAGAAAATGGAAGAGATGCTATTGTGGATCTATGCTTAAATTTGTGCTATTGTGTTGCTAATATTGTGATTACGTTTAAATGGGTTTGTGTTCTTATATTTTGGAGCATGTTGTGTTTGATTTTGAATTTCTGGGTTTGTGTTTGAATTTAAATTTTTTGGGTTTGTTTGTATTGTGAATATGTTGTGTTTGATTTTGAATTTTTTGGGTGTGTTTGTATTGTGAGTATGGTGTTTTTGATTTTGAATTTTCTGGTTTGTATTTTATTTTGAATTTTTTTGGATTTGTGATTAATTTTGAATTTTGAATTTTGAATTTTCTGGGAAAAAAAAACCCAGGATTTTTTTTTTTGTTTTTAGAAAAACCTATAGCCGTGTTTTAAACGTAGCTCAAACTGGGCTATAGCCGCGTTTTCTAAAAACGCAGCCATAGGCCCCAATATATCCTACCGGATTAGAAACGCGGCTCTAGTGTTTTGTAAGACTCTCCATATCGAGAGAGCAATGGAATCTCACACTCATGTTTCCTAAAACCCCGGAAAAAACAAACCACAAACCCTGCCGATAACAGTGTTACCTTTGGGACCTAAAGCCTTCCTAGAAGGGACAGACAATTCTACTGCCTAAGAGAAGCTAAGGAAACTAGAGTTTTCTTAATGACAGAGAAACTTAATCTTCCTTTCAACATTGATAGCTTTTTCTATATGAGTTCTAATCATAGACATCATTAGGATTTAGAAGGAAAACCTTCTTGTCAACTTTGCACTTGAGTTGTTCTCAAGAACCCATTTGCCAGAATAAATTAACAAGTGAAGACATGATATATGTTTCACAATAGTTTGGTTTGCCTAGGGGAATTCGCATTGGCTACATTTATAGTTGAATCTCATTACTTTTAAAGAGTATTTGATGTTAGGTTCTAAAAGTTTAAAACAATTGGCAAACCTTGAGCACAAACTTGTCTCAGTATAGATCATAAAGTCTATAAGTTATATTAGACAGTGCTCAAGGTGCTACAAGTCAAAATTCAAGAAAAAGGAATCTGTAGGTTTAGGAATTCAGAAACTGCCTTGCTCGACTGATTGAGAGAACAGGTTCGACCAATCGAGACACGTTTCTGCAGATTTTAATTTTGGCCCAACAGCTCATTAAGCCCATTAAGTGATTAGGGTTTTAGATCTAATTCTCATAGTACATAAAGGAAACCTTAAGACACGTTTTGATATGACTTTGGAGATGCTATTGTGAGATCTAAAAGGTATTGTGCCTTCTCCTTTCAAAGTCACTACCGGAATTCCATCTACATATTATTAGAACCGGTAGATTTGAAGTTGCCGCAACAAGATCATACATAGCTGATGATTTAAAGTTTTAAGTAGGATCTCAGAGTCACAAACGTGGATGTTTGTGTTCACCAAATTCAAATAGAAGAGTTCGTGAGTAAGTACTACAAGAGGTAACTTTAGATTTAGGAAAAAATTTATTGTAAAACTTCCATTCTATCATAGTGAATTTGTTGCCTTGAGGATAGTTTAGGTTAAATCCTTCCCAAGTTTTTTACTTTGAAATTGGACGATTTCATTGGTTTTCTTAGGTCATCGTGTCGCTTGTTTTCTTTACTTTTCTGCACTTTGTGATATGATTGTATGTGTTTAACCAAGATCTGAATAATAAACCTAAGTATTAACTTGATTAATTAAATAGATTAAACAATATGAATATACAGGGGTCTAAAACAAAACAACATTTGATTTCAGGCTTGATTGGTTTGACTTGACTTTCATTTCCATTTTCTTCTTCTTCTTCTTTTTATTTATTTATTTTTTTTTTTAAATACATATTAAGCTCTCCACCAGTGACGAATTTAACTATAAACATCTCAATTCTCATGTTAGGAAGTCATTCGACCTGACTCCCTTTGACTAGATAAAGTGAATTGATTTGATATGTTAGGACTTAGGAGATGATTTTTTTTTTTTCTTTTTTTTTTCGAGGGGTGTGTTATTGGTGGGGTGGGGGGGGGTTTGGTTTCATAGAAATTGTAGACATAGCTATTCTCAAAAGGAATTTATTTAGTATGGGCATGGTTATCTGTCACCATGTATTTATGGTGTATGAGGTAGTTGACTTGAAGTTGTGGCATCTTAGAAGCATGAACACCAACTCTTGGATGATTAATCATTTGACTTTTATGTTCCAATCAGCAAAATAGTCCAACTGTAGGCAGCTTTTCGGATGTAATTTTTATGATCTTATTCTTGGTCTAGGGTCCTTACTAGGAGATAAAGAGAGAAATAAAAGTGGATTCAAAGAGCGAAGGTTACAAGAGAAATTGTACTGAGAAATACGGTGATTTTTTTTTTTTTTGATGAACCGAAAGTTTTATTAACAAACCAAAAGGAACAGAGGCTAACCAGCAGCTACAACATTAGAGAGATCAGAATTAATTACATCCATAAAAGGGCTGGGAGCATAACCCTGACCCAAACTACCAGATAAATTTTTCCCAAGGCACCAAGAAGCTAAAGCATGGGCTGCTTTGTATGATTCTCTAGGACTCCACCTGAAAACAATCTGTTGACCACGGAATGCCCACAAAAGGGTATCAGCTATTATGGATGAAATTCTCCAAGGCACTTCATGAAAGGGAGCTTTGAGAGCATCAATACAAGCTTTGGCATCGCTCTCTACCACTACAAACTCAAACCCACGGTTAACAGCAATACAAGTCGCCAAATTAATGGCTTCAGCTTTTGCTTGGATAGGGAGGATGGTTTCCACCCGTTTGGACATGGAAAAAAATCAGATCTCCCCTCCAATCTCTCGCCACAATGGCAATAAATGAATGATCTAACCCCACAGCCGCATCGCAATTTATTTTAACAGCTCCTTGCTCAGGCCTGATCCAAGAATAAAAAGGTCTAGGCACCATTAAAGGGACATCAGTGAGCGCACCATGGTGTTCAAAGAATTTTTTTAAGACTACTTGGAGTTCTTTATTTGGGGAGAATATAATTTCTCTGTGAGTAGCTTGATTTCTAGCAAACCACAATTGCTCCAACACCAAAGCCCTAAATAAAAGGAACCCCTCCCTGTCTGAAGAGCCAAGAAAAGAGACTTGGGGGGATAAAAGAAAATTTATAAACTGACCTAGGCAATCAAACTGCATTACATCTGGTCTACAACCCCACTCATTACCAACCCACAAAAATCTTGCAGCATGACAGTAAACAAATAGATGCAAGGAAGATTCAGGTGAGGCCCCACATAGGGGACACTTAGGATCCATGGCTAGAAAGAATCTTGTCAATTTTTCCTTGGTTGGAAGAATATCCGTGGTAACTCTCCATAAAAACATCTTAATTCTATTATGAATTTTTTATTTCCAAAATTTTGACTTCACCTGGTCAGACACACTGGGCTCCAAATGATCAAGAAGTTCCTTGTATGCCGACTTCACTGAAAGTTTGCCATTATGGGATTTTAACCAAAACCATTTGTCCACCCTTTGACTCACTTTAACTAGAATTTTCTTGATAGCCTTGGCTGATTCTTCAGTGAATAATTCACAAAGTTTCGACTCATCCCATCTTGATTTATTTGGTGCTAGAATCTGTGACACCATCAAGCAGCTAGATTGCATTTCAGTACACAAAGGAACCGGTTTATAGTTAGGAAGGTCAGGGACCCAAGGATCTTCCCACGTGAGAGTGCTTTCCCCATTGTTGACTTGCTTACAAGCTCCAACCACAAGAATATGCCTAGCAAATTCCACACTTTTCCATGTCCAAGGAGCCCTCTTGGATGGATCAGCATCGAGCCAATTTCTTCTCACCTTGTATTTAGCAATAAGTGCTTGAACACATGGTTTGATGGACTAATTTAAAATCCACCAAGCTACTTTGGAGAGGAGGGCCAAATTAAAGTCTGAGAAGTGCCTAAAACCAAGGCCACCCAAATATTTAGGTTGGCAAAGATTATCCCACGCAAGAGGAGTGAAATAACGGTTTGAATTCTTTGATGGGCTCCACCAGAATTTTTTTAGCATACTGTCCATCTCCTCACATAAACTTTTTGGAATGAGAAAGCAAGACATAGTGAAAAGCGGAGTAGCCAAGGCTATCGATTTCACTAGTGTTGCTCTGCCCATCCAAGACAAAGATTTGCTCATCCAACTACTTACCTTAGATTCCAGAGTTTCTTTAAGAAAAGCAAAGTCCTTCTTCTTGCTGCTTGAGAGAAATAGAGGGACACCCAAATATTTAGTACCTTGGGAAAGCTTCTTTAAACCTCTTTGATTCCTCAGCTGATTCAGGAATTGAGAATGAACCCCTTTTGAAGCAAAGACCCCTGATTTCTCAAAATTGATTTGTTGGCTTGACCATTCACAATATTTTCCCAGGATATTCATGATCTCATTAACCTCTGAATGTTTTGCCTTGCAAACCAATAAAACATCATCTGCATAGAAGAGTTTCGAGATTCTAGATGTTGATGGGGCAATCTTAATGCCATTTATTAATCTTTGGGCTGAGCATCTATCAATCATTCTGGCAAGAACTTCGCTTCCAATAATGAAAGGATAAGGGGATAGGGGATCCCCCTATCTTAAGCCTCTCGAAGGTATGATTCTAGGGCCCTTTCCCCCATTTAGCAAAAGAGCGAAACTGACAGTAGAGATACATTGGTATATGAGGTGAATGAACTTCTGGTGGAAGCCAAAATTTTTTAATACCTGGATTAGGAAAGGTCATTCTAATCTATCATAAGCCTTTTGGAAGTCTAACTTCATACCCACAAACCCCTTTTTCTTCTTGGTGGTGGAGAAAGAGTGCACTACTTCTTGGGAGGAAGGTGTTTTTTTTTTTGTGTAATAGTTGCATTAAACATTCTCAGTTATATTTCTGTTAGCGACAAAGGCTGTTTATGCAGGGTCTATTAGCTTATCCAGCAGCGGTCGTAACCTTGCCACCAGAATTCTTGAAATAACTTTGTAACAAAAGTTGCATAAGCTAATAGGTCTGAAATGCCCAAAGCTACGAGCACCTTGAACCTTCGGGATTAGGGAGATGAAGGTCTCATTCATCTCCTTTAGCAGCCAACCATCTCTAAAAAAGCTTTGAACCATTAGTATGAGCTGGTTCCTTACAATATGCCAAAATTTTTTAAAAAATAATCCCGGCATACCATCTGGCCCAGGGGATTTTAGAGGGTTCATTTCAAAGATTGTTCTTTGGATTTCTTCTTCCGAAGGGATTTTGAGTAGCTTTGCATTTTTAGCTGCCGAAATACTTGGTTCAATTAGCTTCTCCAAGTCAGTAGGGAAGGATGGATTTGAAGTGCTAAAAAGCTCATTGAAATGATCTCCAAAATACTTTTCAATATTCTTCCTGCCATAAATTCTCTCCCTATTCTCTAATTTAATCTCTGAGATATTGTTTCTTCTTCTTCTAATCAACATGGAGGTATGGAAAAACTTAGAGTTCCTATCCCCCTCTTTTAGCCATAATTCACGAGACTTTTGCTTCAATCTAATCTCTTCTCTGTTTTGCCACTCTTCTAATTCCATCATGAGGCTTGCTTCCTCCTTCAAAGCTTCAATACTGGGAGGTTTTGACTAGATTACTTCAATCCGCCTTTCTAACTCTAGGATTTTAGTTTTGGTTAGACCAAAGCTAGTTTTGTTCCACTTACTCAGCAGTGAGCCTGAGTGGGATATTTTTTTCATTAGATTGAATCCATATGATCCAGTAAATTCTTTCCTCCAAGCTTGGTCAACCACTTCCTCACATTCAGGATCTCTTGCCCATATCGCCTCAAACCGGAAAGGTTTGTTTATGATATTATTCTCAAAATGGGTGTCAAGAAGTATTGGTTTGTGGTCCGAAGTAGGGGCAACCAAATGCTTTATTCCTGCTTTAGGAAACATCTCCTGCCACGCTTGGTTGCAGCATCCCTGGTCTAATCTGATTCTTACATGAACTCCACCACTTCTATGACCCACCCATGTATATTGGGGCCCATGGAACCCAAGCTCAATAGCTGCTGCATTAGATAGAAAATTACGAAAAGGCTTGGAGGACGAATCCCCTCTACTGCTCCCACCACACTTATTTGAGCTTGAACTATAACTGTTACAATCGCCCATCAGCAACCACGGGCCTGAGAATGATTCTATCAAGTTTGTGACTAACTCCTAAAAAGCTTCTCTGTGGGCAACTTTAGGGGGGCCGTAAACTAGAAGAAGAAGCCAGACATCTGAAGGGGGGTCAGAATAAACTAGACATGCAATGATATTTTTATTATCATAGATAACTTCCAAACTAACTCCATTAACCCAATATAAGGCCAAACCACTAGATTTATTTTCTGCATTTACACAGAAACATCTGCTAAATTTCAAACATTCTTTAATTTTTTCCACTCTAGGAGACTTTGCTTTTGACTCAGAGATGAAGATAATATCTGGGCTTTCTTTATGAACCAGTGTCTTGAGAGCTCTGACTGTTGGGGCTCTACCAGCACCCCGACAGTTCCAAGATAGAATTCTCATACCCAATACAAGAACAACAATTGGTATAAAACCCACCCACAAATTTAAGTACACCAACATCCAGTTAATAACATCACCAGCCCATAAGCAAAATTAAAAAACCAAGCCTCAAAGAAGCCCAAACAGAAACACATCAGAAAAATTACCATTTGGAAGAATTCTCACCAAAGTCGCGGTCATTGTCGAAGATTGGCGTTGATTTGGCTTTGTTTGTGAGTAGTTGCATCGAGACTTCCATCGGGAATAAAAGCCACTTGCTACAGCGGAGCGAATCAAATGGAACTTCGATCCACCCAGCTGTGGGTTGGCCAATACCCGCACAAGGGCCCACGAACGGCAATCTGACCCACTGTACAAAGAAGACAAACCAGACCCACAAAGTAGCAACGCTGATTGTCTCCCCGAGTAAACTCGTGAGGATGGGTATGATAATGTGGGAAGTCTATTGAGATTTGGGGAGGGCTTAGGGAAAATCAGATTTAAATGACAAGACCCACAATGAGAGTGGGGAGAAGAAAATCAACACACTGAGAGTGAAGTAAAGCCACACGGGGGTGGAGAAGAAACCACACTGTGGTAGGGATTAATCACACGGAGGTGGAGAGATGGACTCCTACAGGGGAGAGTGTAATTTTCTAACAAATACGGTGATTGTTTTTCTTGTTGAGAAACGCACTTTTTATAGAAGCTTACATTTTTTTTTTTTTTTTTTACTTATTTGCTCTTTGTTGTCATTATTTCGTCTTTGATTTTCTTTTAGTCAACAATGACATTATTGGCTTTTTGAATCATTTTTGAATTTGGATAAAGATGAATGCATAAGTATTTTTAATCTTTATTGTTATTAATGGAGAAATACTTAGATTGTCCTGGAGCACTGCTTCAAGTTCTCCTACAGGTGATGTGGGGCCCACCTCTGTGAGAGTCTAAAGCTGTCCGAGAATATGTAAGAATTGTCGGTCATTGACTAATAATTGTGTTGTTGACTTCTTTGGACTTTGTTGTCATCATTTTTGTCTCTCATTTTTGTTTGGTCACCCAAGCCATTATTGATTTTTTGAATCATTTTTAAATTTGGATGATGATAAATGCACAAGTTTCTTTAGTCTCCATTATCATTGATTATCTTGTTAACTTTTTTGTCATTATTGTTATCATTTTGTCTTTAATTTTCTTTTGGTCACCCGTGCCATTATTGACTTTTTGAATCTCTTCTTAATTTTGACTGATTTTCTTTTGGCTTCTCATGCCATTATTGGCTTTTTGAATCACTTCTTAATTTTGACTAAGGAATTAATATGCGAAGAGCAATAATTCTTACAAGTCAAATTAAAAGAGAAAAACTTTCAACATAAAATGAACTAAGGATCATTCTGCCACTAGTTTGGGTTCACTAGCCTAAATCCACTATCTTCCCAACACAAAGTCACAATTCTTTTACTATGTTCAGTCATCAGAATAATTATATACCAGTTTCTCAAAACAAAAAAAAAAAAGAATAATTATATACCACAACTTAACAGATCTCCTTTTACGGTTTGTCTCTTGATGCCTTCATAGTGTGAGATATGAATTTACTATATGCAGGGAGCCGGGTGATCATGCAGCTTGTCAATGTATAGTATTTGTATAGTATTTCCAGGTTATTATATTTCATAAATTCCACATTTTATTAACACCAGTGCAAAAGTCGAGGTTTGCAGCCAATATTCTTCTGAAATCCCTTGGATTGTGAAAGCCTCAAAAATATTTAGTAAAAGGCTTGAAAAGTCACAAATATTTTCTCATATCCAAACTCGATCAGACTTTATAAATTCTGAGCCTGTACAATTTTAGATCAAGCTATGTTTAAGCAGTATTTCCAGAAAGACCAATGAATCATCGAGACCCCATTTTTTTGTTGGCAACTTCCAGACTGCATAGAGGAAATGGAAAAGGAACCCAGTCTTACCGCATCATAGGTACAGGCGTACAGCATTCCACAAGAGTTATCAAAGAGGATTAACATGCAAAAATATAGAGCGAGAGAAAGAATGTCAAAATCTCAATATTTCCCTCCTTGTTTAAACTTGGCAACTCTAGCAATATGAGACTACATTGATCTTGAGCATCCATTTACGAGTTTGTTTATTTGTTTGTCACGGGCAATCAATCAATATTCCATTTTCCATTTTGATTTTTCAAAAAACTATAATTTACAAAGTATATTTCCCAAGACCTCAGACATAAACCTGTCTGTGTGAGAGAAAGAGAGAGAGAGAGAGGGGGTACTAGACTGACTAGTAGTCATTAAGCTGTACACTACTACTAATTTGCAAATGACTTATGAAGGACAATCTGCACAAAGTTCTGCAGAATTCCATATACAAACGTCCAAATTGATATGCCCAGAACTACCAAGAAAACAAAATGGAATCAGAAGAAAATCTGTTGGGTGAAAATCCTCGAGCCATCCAGGAAAATTGTGTGTTGCTGATTTTAATCTCAAAGAGCTGCTTCCTCTCACTGATTCAAGATCATACAAGAACCTTTCCTTTGATGAACTTGGCCCAATACAAGTTATCATGACTGTGTTCCCTATCCTTTCAACACCCTTGTTAAGGAGAAAAAGAACACCGTCATCCTCTGCTTGAAGAACAAGGAATTGCTCATTCATTCCTACGGAGACAGCCAATGGACTATTGTACCTGAAACGCCTTCCAGAATCCCAATGTTTACTACTGAAGTGTAGTGACAATTGATCAGATGAGCCCACAAAGTTGCAGTCTAGAAGTGGACATGAACATGGTGCATAGGTGCATGTTTCTTCATGGTCATTATTCATGTAATCCACTGTTTCATTGCACCCATACTCTTTATTCCGGCACGGCACTCTAACTGAATCAACCACCACCGCAATATCCCCGCAGACTACATTTTTACTCCTGATAAGAACTGGCATATCTCCCTGTAGAATCATATCCACCGACCACATTCATAATTTTATTTTATTTTTTAAAAATGCATGTGAGTATACAATGAATAAACATAAAATTGAAGCTAAAAATCCTATTTATTTATCGAGGAACATGTGAACGTAGTCAAAATCCAAAACTGAACATGGAAGGTCAAACTAGTTCATAACTCTCATTTCTCTCTTTTCCTCTTTTTATTTCTTCTTTTTCTTTTTCTTATATATATATATATATATACACACACACACACACACATATATATACATATATGTAAGAACTTCCTCAAGAGAAATAAACATTGGTATTGGGAGAGTCTGACACGGTTTTATCATCCAATTCAGAGAAAACAAATATTTATCTGCCGGATTAAGTAGTACTCAGCAACAGACTACCCCCCGGAGCATCGCAAGCCTACTAACTATGTCAATAACCATTGCCAATAAACAGCCTATACAAACAATAATTTCTTCTGTCTATCAAATTTTGGTTGGATAAAAAATTTACTTAGAGATTTAGTTTATTCTTTCGTCAGCAGTAAGAAGTCCTCAATAAGTTTAAGGGTCTCTCTCTCTCTCTCTCTCTCTCTCTCTGTGTTTACTTGTCTTTTTTATTATATAAGCTTCAAGGATGGAAGTAGATCTTTAATATCCAAACCATTTATATACTGCACAAAATCAATAAGATAGGCCACTGATACAAATTTTCAGTACATTATTTATGTCCACCAAACCATCTGTACTGTACATTTTATCATTCCAGTGTTTTATTTCAATTATATCTCAACTCTTTCCTTTTTCTTCCTTTTTTTATTTATTTATTTTTTTTTTTGGTTTTGGGGTAGGGGTGGGGGGCATTATATAAGTGTCATAGTGGGAGCTTTGTTCACTAGGTACAACCATTTTATATTTGTGATTCATAATATATCAACCAATACCACATCTTATCATAAATATCAAATTGTGTTTATGCCCACTTACATGTATACCATGAGCAAAAATAGACTGTGGATTGCTAGAGCTATCAGTAACACGTGTTCATCATAGCATATAAATGGAAAGTCAGGGATTCATCTCAAACTTTATGTCCACTAAGATTGATTAAGTGAACATTTGGATACAGCTGAAATGATTTTCAGCTGCGTCCAACATCTGTCAGTGGGTCCCGTGCACTGTTCACGAGACCCACAAACCTTTTTTTCAGCAAAACTTTCATTAAAAATGGGTCCCACGGCACTATTTACACATTTAAAAATTATTTTACTACAGTATTTTCAATTTTCAGTTTTCAGCAATAAGCGGTATCTAAACACATCTTAAGTGTCTGTTTGGAAACAGCTTATTTAGCTAAAACTGAAAACTTTTTGCTGAAAATACGGTAGATAAAGCTAAAAGGTAGCTAAGATAGTACAGAGGAACCCATAAATAGCACCAAAAAGCGTAATGAAACCCATGAATAGTTGCAAAAACAAGCTAAATAGTAAAAAAAGCTAACTTTTTAAGTCAATACCAAACGCACAATAAAACATGTGAGACTACGTATCACAACTCCTCCCCACTGTCGGGTGACTCTATGGTCAAGAGGAAGAAGATGACAAGAAGAAAATTTAAAGTCAAACAAACATAAAGAATAAGAGAATTAACTACCTCATCCATAGTGATTTCCCCATTTATTTGTTCTTCATCAGCCTACACAGTCGACAAGCAAATTAAAGTGTCAAAATATTTGAGCTCATAACCAGAAGATCTTTTTATGGGTTATGACTTATGATACAATATCAGGTCAATGGACCTTAGATGTGCCACTTGTGCCATGCCTAAGTTGCCCACCAAATTAAGTTACAGAATAAATCCTTTGTATATCATTATCAAGGCAACTCAAGATGAAAACTAGGCCTAGGGCTCAACAACTCACCCTTGGCTTGACATGGGCAAGGGACAGATCCAGGTTGTCAATTTAGAAGTGCAAAAATGATTAAAAAAATTCAAAGAACCAGATTATAATATGATAAACTCATCAATAACAATTCCATTTATATACCACAATTAAAGAGGACTAAATCTGAAAGATAGAGCATAAAATGCTGTTTTCATGTGATCCATCATTGAGAAGATGACAACCAAGCCATTGAGGACTATTTTTTGCCTCAAAATCTACCGACATTATGTCAAAAAGACGAAAAGGCTATTTGGCTCCAATTTGATTGGTTGGGCAAAACAAGATTGTTTACAGGAAATTAAAATAAGAAACCAATTTCTCACATAATTTAGCCTAAGGTCTTAAGACCAACCAATCATATCGCACGGGTTCAATCCCATATGGGTGCATGAGTAGTAATATGTTAAATAAAAAAAAGCATTTCCAAGAATCTCAAGTCAGGACTACCTGGGTCCCCCCCTCCTGCTCAAAAAGAGGACCACGCTCAACCCCCGTGCTTATGCTGTCTACTGGTGGGCCATCCAATTGATCTCTACACTCTGGGTACTCCATACCAAGGCACCTCTCCTTAAAAATCACCTGCAAAAGAAAAGCTAGATTGACAAATACATACATACTTTATACTATAGCATGTTGCAAATTTAAAACATACCTCTCCTAAACCATAACCACCAAGCTTTCTTTCTCGTTTCTCTCTCTCAGTAATCTCATCCTCACCCCATGAAGACAAGCATGGAACAACTGCAGTGGCCAAAGGACCAAGTCCGTCAACAGAGATGCTCTCATAGTAAAAGAGCTGAAAAAAATACAAGTTCAGTGGCAGTCAATAATACATCTGAATAGTTTAAAATAAAATCATGAAAGCTTCTCTAAAAAGAACTTAGTTTACCTGGAGAAACAAAAGACAACCACCAACTGCCCGTTGCTTCCCTTGACGAAAGCGAGATACTTCTCGAACTAGTCGATCAAGTAAAAATTTCCCCCAGTTGTACTGATGGACAACATCCATATTCGTCAAAAAGTGGAGGAACGATGGGCTAACATCCAGCCTTGCTGTTGGAGACAAAAGGGTGCCCAATGCATAGAGGACAAATGATCTCTTAAAATCCTCTCCTGCTTCAGGAGCTGCCAACCGCTCCTCTAGAAGTCGCACTGAGATCCCACGATTTGAAGCATTGTAACTATGACGTAAGACTGCAATCAAATCATCCGGTCCTGAGTTCACTACATCCTTTCCACTAGCCGCTAAGCCCATCACAAGCTCCACATCTTTTGGGGATAAAGGAATCCTCTCACCACAAATCTCCAAGCTGCATCTTGTAGTGTTGAACCTCTCCAATAGCCAAAGGCACAAACTGCGGCGGAGTGTCCTACATCTAAGGCCAAGGAGGCTGCCAAATCCCATGCTCTTCACAGCAGCCTTCTGTTCAGGTGTGAGGCGCTGTAACACATTGAATAAGCGTCCAGGAGAGCACCTTGTAACCAGTTTAGTCTGCATTACAAAAGCTGTAAAATTCACCAGATGCAAAATCATAGATGAGAGAACCATCACCAATAAATATACTTTACCTGTTTCCTTGGCTTAGGGGTACGGGCAGGAGCCGTACTCAAGTAGTTATCCCACACTTCACGAGCACGATTAGTGTATTTTGCTTTCTCCTCAAGGCTCATAGACTTCCAAGCATCCGATGCAGCCTTTGTGGCCTGAATTTGACAAAAGTCATTATGAACAACGATTTTCTTGAAAACTTACATTGAAATAAAAGATAACTCAATGTTAATCAATTTTGGAAGTCAATCATTAGGCTCACAGCTTTTAGGCCAGAGGACTCAGGATGGGAAGCAACGTACTCTTTGATAAACTCCCGGCTACAATATTAATTTAGACGTTAGTTTTTTGGTAACAATACCCCAAACAGGCATGTGATCAAAGTAGATCATACTTCCACGAAACTAAGAATTACCTGAAGTACACCCATGAGCATGCAGGACGAGGAGTAGCAACTTGCTTCTTCTTCTCCTTCTTTTTCCTTTTTTCTTCTGAGACAACCTGCTCTTCAGCCTTTCGCTTTTCTGTTGCAATATCTCCTTCATTTGGTACCTGGACCACAAGAAATGTTGCAGGGCAAGCATCTGGAATAACTAGTGAATAACAACTCTAACATACTGCAATTGGTGCATTGGTCTTTGCTTAAAATACTATTTTTAAAAATCCTATGAAGAAATGTTTTTCTTTGAAATAGCAGAGTAGTAAAAATATAGTTACAACAGATAAGATGACTTATGAACAAAACTCCAGAGGCACCTGAAACTTTATATAGCTCACTAATTCTAAAAATGAGAAGTGTAATTAATTTCTCACAATTATTTCTTCATTATGCCTTAAGCAGCTTTGAGTGGTAGATGACATTCACAAGCATTATACAACATTCTTGTATGTTTTTATGTAGAATTTAAAGGGTCCTTGAAAGAGAATGATCAAAGCAATGTTTATGGAAAATTAGTGTCATTACAGGCTCGGGCAGGCTATAAAATCTTTAGTAATTTTGCGCAACAGGCAGATTTCTTAAGACGTGACTTCTAGGAAATATATTTGCTTTCTCAGCAGCATGTTTATCGAATAGGATACTTTGCCTTTTATTTCACCATCAAGCAACTTTGTTTGGCTTGCTTCAAGATTAAGAAATTTGACATAAAGGTAACCTCCTTAGAATTTTTATCCATTATTCATTGGGATGTCAGCTTTGTCAGAGCTGCACAGAACTTAAAGTGGAGTCTATAATCTCCTTTATGGACCTACTGTATGCCACCAAGGAGTGAAGAGGAAAAATTGTGTTGGAAATTGGAACCCAATGTAGAGTGTTTGAAGTTCAATCTTTTTACAAAGTTCTAAAATCTAATGGGGGCTCATGTTTCACCTGGAAGAGCATTTGGAAGCCCAAAGTTTAGGGTGTGGCCTTTTTTTACTTTGGAAGGTAGCTTTGTGGGGAATTTTTATAATGGATGATCTCAAGTAGCAGCACGTTATCGTGATTGACCAGTGTTGTGTGTGTAAGAAGAGTCGAGAGAAAATAGCATATGAGCTAGAGACAATTGAGTTGACAATAGTTCAAATGCTAGTATTCTTATCTTTCTTGATAAGCTCAACTGATGCCACCCATATTCCAGCGATAGCCCCCTAAACAAACTTCCCCCTTTCGATAAGTAATAGTTTGAGGTGAAACTAATGTGTACTTCAAGTGCCCCCTAAAAAATTACATTCTGAAGAGAGAGAATCTATAAAATTTACAATAGAATGTACATCACTGAAGCCAAGAGTACAAGATCTCTATGAAAAACAATGATTTTTTTTTTTAACTCAATAACCGAAATCTCCAATCCTTTGAATGTGCAATTGTTCCTCTCCCTCCATAAACAAAGGGAGGTTATGTCCTAAACAAAACAGCTGCTAATGTTTACTAAAACCAATTCCTCAACCCAAAAAGTAAATCCACAACTCTCCTCTCCTAGGCATTATCCACTGTAATCTAAAACATAGAAAACTAGAAAGGGCCAAATCTGACAATCTTGTGTTCTCTAAGTAACATACTCTCTCTAGGCTTTCAGTGACACTATTATTCTCTACCCCCAGAAAAAAGTTTAAATTAATAGTCAATGAGCTCTAGTTGAAATGGCACTTCCTCCTCCTGTATAAAAATAATGGGATGGAGGGTGAGGTCGTGCATTCTAAATCTATTGCAGGCATGTGTAACTCACAATAAAAAAAAAAATTTATAAAAAAAATTTAATTAAATACTTGAAATTTTAATTTTAAAATTAAAAAAAAAAGTGTGTGTGTGAGAGAGAGAGAGAGAGAGAGGAAAGGCATAGAATGTTTCAAGGTGATACCCACTGCCATTGAAGAGGTGCATAAAGCAGTTTTCAGCTTTAAAAAAAAAATGGTAATAGCCACTGAACAAGGCACACTCCCACTTCTCTTTTCAACATAAATCTAATGCTTTTCAAAATATTAACAACCCTACCTATAATTCATACATTAAACCCAACTCAAACATACATTTGCAGACCCTATACAAATCAAATCACAGTGCAATGCAATACTGGGTGGGTTGTACCTCATGCAGTCACACATTGTACCTCCACAGTTACATAATATATCATGTACATACATATATATAGCTGAAATTTACTTCAATGAGAAACAGTTTATCCAAAAAAAAAAAAATAAGTATAGGGTTTGAGAAGCCAAACCATTTCGCTGAGAACCAGAGCTCGCTGTTGAAGAGGGAAATTCGGGTTAGGGTTTCTGAAAGGACCAAAGATTCAGTGAAATCTCAATGTGAATTAATTTCTAGTTGAGTCTCTTCTTCTTCTTCTTCTCCTTCTCTGCAGACTCGCAAATCTCGGTTTCGCGCTGTATTGGACTTGTACCTTCTCTCAATTTGTGAAAAATTACTAACCTTTGCTCCAAAAAAATTATTTTGTGAAAAATAATTAAAAAGAAAATGTTTTAGTTTATAAAAATAACTTATTTATTAAATTAATTACCAATTACGGTCCCTAAAAGTAACTTCTTTTTTTTTTTTTTGAAACCTAAAAGTAACTTTAACATGTTTCAATTTTGTTCTTTAAAATGATTTTTATACTTTATAATTTTTGTTTTACCAAATGGCAAAATATCATCATTTTGAAAAGTTTAAAAAAAATATAAAACTAATAGTAAGATTAGATGAAATTAATATATTAAAATTAAAGGATTGTAAATGACTTTTATTTTTTTGAAGAAAAAGACTTGAGTTGCAAAATAAGTCAAGTAAAATAGAAAAAAAAAAATTTGAGAAGAAAGTCAAGTAAAATTTAAATTTTAAGTTATTATTATTTGCTAAGTAAAAGTAAGGTTTTATTGGGTGATGTGAAAAATTAAAGAGAAAATGTAAGTTGTTATTAGTTCTAATTTGAATTTACAATTTGAATTACTTTTTCTGTCCACTTATAATATATATATATATATATATATATATTTTAGAAAGCACTTGTAATAACTAATAATAAAATACTACTTAAAATATGTTGTGAAAATGTTGTAGACAATTTTTTTCAATCTTTTTAAGGCTAATTTTTAATATCCCTCCTTCCTTTAGCATGCCTGTTTTTTTCCCCCTCTAGTAGAAATAAAAATTATGTCTTACATATTTAATTATTTTGTTTGGTTTGTGGAAAAAGAAAATCAAAATACACTAATATGCCGAAATCTAGCAAAATTAAACTTGTTATATCCAATTTTTAAAAAATTGACACTTCATCCCCAAATTATTAATACCCTGCCTCTTCCCTATCCCACTAACTACTGCCATCAATATACACATTGAATATTTCTTTATCAAGGAATATTCTTATCTTAAAATTAGAATAAAAGACTTTTAAACATGCTTTTTAAGTTTTTAACTCTGGTTATAACTTTTTTTTTTTCTTTTTTAGATGGAAGGCTAAAACTTGATTAATATAGATTAGTCTTATCACATGTACTCTACACGTACGATACGACTCTTTTTTTATTTTGAGTTTAATATAATTTTTCAATTTGAATTTAACAAACTTGATCAATAGAACTCATTTTTAAACTTCAGCGACCAATAGTACTCATTTGAAACTTTAGAAACCAATAATGATCGCTAGGAGAAAATAGTGCATTTAGGCCTAACTTATAGAACTTCTTCTTCTTCTTCTTTTTTCCTTTCCCATGTTCAATCCCAAGAAAACCAATCACAAATTATGACCCATACCATACACCAAACAAACTCGAGCTATCGTGACTCCAGAGTTACCACAAAGCCACCACCACCTTAATTAATTGTCAAAGGGTTTAAACTTGAAATCAATTACGCTAAAAGAACATATCATATCTTTTGGATTGATGATTGCAACCCGAACCCAAACCTAGCAACCCACGGATACCCAAACCCAGCTTTGTTGTCCTCTCAATTTTGTCACCACTATCAATTCTTCTCTCAAATCACCATCAAGCCATGTACCACCTCTTTTTAGTTCAAACCCACGACAATGACTTCGACACTGACGTCATAACCCCCGACCAGAGAGAAAGAGAGTTAGAGCATTAGCATTGGAAAATGCTAATGCTATTCTATTTTAGAATTCTAAAAACCTACAATTCTACTATACCATCCAATTTTACAATTCCTCCACGTCCCAAAACTCTATTTTTATTAAAATATTATTTTTTAATCTTTTTTTTATTATTTCTTTCTAACTGTCAAACTTGGTTTTCCTGGGCTTTCCAACAGCCATTTTTTTTCCTCTCTTTCTCCCTCAACCTCTAGCACCGGTTCAACACACAAAGCCCCACACATACAGAGACCTATGATACACCGAGCCACCGAGTCACTGAGCCACCGATCAGATCAGAAACCCACCGAGCCACCGATCAGATCGAAAACCCACGCCGCCATTTGAAACCCAGGCCGTAAAAAATGCCCAGAAAACGCCGATGATCAACTCAGAAAAACGTCAAAAAAACCCCAGCGTCACAACAGAAGGAAAAAAAAAAACCCAAAAAAAAAACCCATCAGAAAGTCAAAACCCAGAAGAACTAGCCAACCCAAAAATCATCACCGGAGCCACCATCAGAGCTACCGATGATCAACCCAAACGATCCACCCACCGATCAAAATATCCACCGTTTCAAACCCATCGAACAACCGATCCAAACCCACCATCAACGCCCAACGATCCAAACCCAGCTCGCCGATCCACGCTGATCCAACCTCTAACCTCAAAAATCCAAAACCCAGCACCGGTGCAATGAGAGAGAGGCCGTGTGAGATGGGTCAGAAATTTCGGAAATAGGTGAGAAATTTCGGAGATGAAGTTTTGGAGATGAAGTTTCAGAGATGAGAGAGCAAATGGAGCAACAGAGAAGGAAGAGAGAGAATAGAATAGAAAAAATGAGAGGGATGAGAGAGAAATTTCTGATTAAAAAGGAGGAATAAAATATATTTTTTTTTTACAATTCTGTGAACAGTACAATTCAATGTATAGAATTCTACTGTAGCACTATTGTAAAAAAATTTGCAATAGTTGCATTTACAATTGTCTGATGCAAAGGATTTTAAGGGTAAAAATGCCAAATTGTCCCTAGATATGGCATTAGCATTCTCCAATGCTAATGCTCTTATATGTAGTTATTTATTTATTTATTTTATATATATATATATATATATATATATATATAATCTAAAGGGGGGGACATGACATATGAATAAAAAAGCAATATAAGTCTTTTACAAAGCGACTATACGTCTTCAAATTTGAAAGAGAACTATAGCATTTTACAAATTTCAAACAGTGATGTAGAACATGTAGAATCTGTTTAAGGGAAATTTTGTGTACAGTATGCTCTATTTTGGATTTTTTGGGCTTTTAAAGAACTGGATGTGAATGCTCTTATGGACTCAAAATTTATACCATAACTATTTTTTATGATAAATTGAATCAAATTTAAAAAAATAGGTATTTTGGCTTAGGATAAATATTTGGTTATTCTCTCATGAAATCTTTGAGGAGAGGGTTCAACATGTTAAGTTGGAGGGGAAATAAAATCCAAGAATGCACCATATTTCAGGGATTCTAGCCTTTTACCCCTATTTTTAAAAAATATTTCGCAATATGCCCATGTTTTCAAACTATTTAGGTCTGTGCCCCTGTTTCGAAACTCGATTTTATCAAAATCGAGTTTCAATGAAAAACTCGATTGATTTAAAATCGAGTTATGCCCGATCAAAAAAAAAAATGCATGGAACTCGAGTTCCAAAACGCCACTATAGGGCTTTAAAACGCAACTATAGGGCTCCCTGAACTTGGTACGTGGCAATCACACTTATAAAAAACATTTGCATGAAAACACCCTATAGGGCTTTAAAATGTCACTATAGGGCTCTCTAAACCTAGTATGGGGCGATCACACTTAAAAAAAAAAATATTTTGTAGGAAAGCATCGCTATAGGGTTTTAAAACGTCACTATAGGGCTTAAAAACGCCACTACAGGGCTCCCTGAACCTGGTATGAGGCGATCACACTTTAAAAAAAAAAATTTGCATGAAAATGCCACTATAGGGCTTTAAAACGCCACTATAGGGCTTTAAAACGCCACTATAGGTCTTACTAAACGCTGCTATAGGTATGGAACTCGAGCTCCATGAACTCGAGTTCCATGCAATTTTTTTTCTTTTTTTTTTTACAGTTTGATCACCCCATACTCGATTTTCTACCAATCAAGTTTTTTGATTGAAACTCAATTTTAATAAAATCAAGTTTTGAAACAGGGGCACAAACCTATATAGTTTCAAAACATGGGCATATTGCCAAATATTTTTAAAAATAGGGGTAAAAGGCTAGAATCCCCCCATATTTCAAAGTTCAAACCTTGCCTTCCTCACATCAGGGCCAAGCATAAAGTTGAACCATGAAGTGGGGGTCATTTGTAGACATCAAAACATTCAAGATTTTTTCACAATCTTTTTTTTTTATTTTTTTTTTATTTATTTTTTTTTTTATGATCATGATCAATATCATATCATATACCATATAATAAAAGTTAGGTTTAGAAGCCGCGGTTGTGCCAAATGGCTACATCGAATTGCAAAAAATTTATCAAATTTCTATTTAAAAAATTACATTTAGTTATTTTGTGGCATACAACTACTATACCTAAGAGACCTAATTAGTTTGAATGGCAAAAACTAAATTAACAAGCTATATCTTTTCTAATTTAACGTAATGGACTCTTTTTTTTCCATATCAAAAATTTTTTTTTATACCATATCAACTTCTTGAGATGAGAAGTTCTATATCTTTTTGATTTTATAGACTTTTTTTTAGGATATATATATATATATATATATATATATATATATATATATATATATATATATATATATATATAATTTAATGTCATTAACGTCATGGACTCCTTTTTCTTTTTCTTTTTCTTTTTTTCCATATGAACTTCTTGATATGAGAAGTTCTATATCCTTTTTGATTTTCTGCAGTCCTTTTTTTTTTTTTTTTTCACGTCAACTTCTTCAAGAAGTTTAGGATATATATATATATACACACACACACATGGTTATTTGATGTATTTTTTTTTCATTTTCTTACCAATTGTACGGTTTTTTGATTTAGTCTTTCCTTCTACCTACAGCACCTACAACCTCACAAGTATGTATTTGTTTACTCTATTTTTATTTTTATTTTTTTATAATCAAATTGAATATGTTTTATGTATTTGTTGCTTTTGTTTAAGCTAATTTCCTTAAATTTGATATATTTTATATGCTTATGGTTTGAGAATCAATGATTAAATATTGTTAGACATGGTTTCATAGTGGTGGATCTTCCACGAGAATTGATATATTAATTTATACAAATCTCTTATTCTCCTATTGGAAGTTCTTTTATTTTGTAGATCATATATGAATTAAATGCTTATGACATTGGTTCCAATGGTGATATGTTGTTTCCATCCCCTCAATTTCGATTTTGAGGACAATCTTCTTTTTGGCTTATGTATTTGTTATATTTTATTAATTATTTTCATTAAATTTCTTTTACATACACATTATATATATATATATATATATATATATATATATATATATATTTTTAATCTTGACATTAATTTGATGTTAGATTATTGCTAACAAAAAGAAAAGGGTTAGTACAATTTTAGAACTTCTTATTTCTAATAGTTCAATTTATATTTTCTTAAATTAGTATTTTGTGAACTAAAATAGTTCCATAATAAACTATTTTAATATGTTGTATTTCAATACTGATGATGCAAAGAAAATCAATAGGCTGAATGCTCCGGGCTTCAATGTGCTTGTAGTTGTCTGGAAGGCCTGAAAAGAAACATAAAAGATCAAAGGTGACCAGGGTGAACTAGCCAAGAACCCTATGATGCTAAAGTTAGTTTTTCCTCTAGAACTCAAGAATTCCAACTTTTGGAGTAGTGGAAACTTACTTTCATTTGATGTGGATAAATCCTTATATAGTGAGTTTTGGAGTGGTTACTTGTTTAGTAACTTCCTCAACGTGTAAGAAAGTTAGAAGATTCAGACTTAACTCCCACAATTGCTATATAAGTTAGAAGGTTCCATCTTATCTTCTACAACTACCATTAGAAGTTAAGAACTTAGTGGGAAGTTATAACGATGAACAAGGATTTTGCTCATACTTCTAAATAGTAGAACGTGGTCTGAATCATAAGCTTTTGCGCGTAAATCCATTCTGAAAATTTTCTAAGTGTTGCGAGGTCATCCTGCTACTTCCCTGATGGACGACCTCCCCACGGTGGATTGGCCTTCCTATGTTGGGTTAACCTTCTTGGTCCTGGACGACTCTATGGACGAATTAGAGATGGTCCGATTTTTAGTTCACCATCAAATATAGTTTTACTATTGGTTAACTTTGAATATATATAAATATTAATTGATATAAATGGAAAAATAATATTTCAGATACATGCTGGACATGTAAGTTGGAGACACAATCGAATTTGCCAATATGCAAGTCTAAATAAGCATAAAGATATGCCAAAGAATCAAATGCATGGCACAAAAACAAGGGAGACATAGAGAGAAAAAAGTACTTGCAATGCAACTTTCCAATATGGAAGAAGATGTAAGAATGATAGAAATATATTATTTGTTTAATCAAAATTTGATGGGTTTCTCACTATTGTTTTGAATATATAATTTTTATGTATATGTGTGTGTGTAGTTTTTTTTTTTATGAACAAAAAATGGGTAGAGAGGGGCGACTTGAGTTGACATCTTCCACCTCAAATTTTATTAAATGTTTCAAGTAATTTAAAATAAATTAAATATTTTGATTATATATCATAATTTTATTTTTTAATATGTAAAATTTATATACTACACACCATGTATACACAAAGTGACTCAATATATTTATGCATGCATGTTGTAAAATTAATTTGTTTTTATCGTGTGACTCATAAATTGTTAATAGAGTTTCAACTTTCAACATATATAAGTTTTAATTAAGCCGTGCATCGCACGGGTATAATCCTAGTGTATATATATATATATATATATATATATATATACGTATATACATATATATCTAGATCTATATAATAACTAATAGTCGAAATGTTTAACTTTTTGTTGACCACTCCTCATTGCACCATGTGGCTGCATAAATTACTACCACACACCTACATTTAAAAACACCAAACAATTATGTCTTTCACATTAAGTGGTTTATGCCAAACATTTAAATATTCTTAGTACCGTTGGTGTTCAGTTGTGTCTCTCTTGGGTAATAGTTACAGAATAAAAAAAATTAAAAAAATCTATATATATATATATATATATATACCCGAAGATTTTGCTGGCACCAAAATTTTCCATGTCAGCATCACTTAAAAAAAAAAAAACAAAAATTCTGATTTTTTTTTTCTCTAAAACCTGATAATACATAAAACCTAATAAACCTAAGAAGATTTAATACCCACGGTCCCGACTTGACCTATTATGCGACTCATTCTCTTGAGAGATTGATTGGGAATTGGAGAGCAAAATCTGAATTCCAGCGCTAAAATCAAAGAATCTGCAATTGAAGCTAGCCTTCTTTGAAGAGCAAATTCTGAACCCGAGGTAAGAATTTCAATTGAAAGACTATCTACATGTTATTATTTTCAGCAATCTTACTTATTTTAGGATAAGTGCTCAGCATATTAGGCCAAGAGCAACAGCTTTTGTATTTTTTTTTTTTTTTTTTTTTTTTTTGAGATTAGTGTGGACTTATGCCTGTCTTAGCTGTAAAGGATTAGGAGTTAAAGTTTTAATTTTGGAAGCTAATAACCTGTTGTTGATGATTTGATGCTTGTGTTTGTCCTTTCTTCCTTATGATTCTAAGAGTTTGTTTGGCTAATTTACTTTGTTCAAACACAATCTGTATTTTGTAAGTTTCATTCAAGCCATAAATTCAACGTTTTTGTTTCTTTTGCAGGAAAAAAAAGTTTACATCATTGGTATTGATTTTTTTTTTTTTTTTTTTTGGGTATCATCCTACTTAAAATTCATTTAAAAATATGTAATATGCCATTGGATTTTGCACAATGATAGAGGCATTCATTAAAGCTTGCTATTTGTTAAGTCTCTCTCAAGCCTTTCTCTGAATCTCTTCCTCAAATTTATAATATCTAATACCATGCCCATCTTGCATAATCATATATAACTGAGTTATATAACTTATATTTTAGACCAAGTTACAATTTCAACAACAAATACTGACATAGGAATTATATTTGTAGCCTTTTGTAATTTTCTGTGGCTGAATTCTTTTAAAACAAAATTCCGAACATGTTTATATCTATAATTATTTATACCTATGAATTGATTTTCTCATGCTCAACCTTTACCACTCTGATGCAAAGAATTATTGTAGTTCTTAGCCAGTATTGATCATATCATTTGAGTTTTGCATTTGCCTTTGTCTCTGTTCTTCTACTTGCAATATCCCAGCTAAATATGGACATTTTTGTTTCTCTGTATTACTGTAGCTCTTAGCATGTATGGATCATTCTTCAATTGGTTTATAATCATTTAATGCTTTCATAATTTTCAGCACACCTTGTGTTAGCGTCATTAGAGATGCTTTGGTGAGAAAGCATATAAAGTCTTTGGAGGTTATTTTCCTTACTTTGAAAAGAACAATGTTAGTCGAAGATGCATATCAGTTTTTTGATGAATTTATTGCAAGAGAATGGGTGCTCAGTGGCACTAAGTTAAATGATCGCATTATATTTAATGGATATGACTACCATCCTTTCACTTCTTTCTTTTTGAATGTGTGTGTGAGTGAATCATGTTGACAAAATTGTAAACCATGATATTACTAAGAATAATATCCTCCTAGCATGCAGTTGAATCAAAATAAATTAGAGATTTTTTTTCTTTTTATTCTTTCAATTATTGTAAAAAAAAATGTAGGAAATGCGGGCTATTTAAAAAGGGAATTTGTGATTTAGCTTATATGACAAAAAGCTTTGAGTTCTGCTTTTGAATCTTTTGTTTTTAATTCGTGCAATTATTGGTGCTCTGTTGAATTGTAATTCTATTTAGAATTTTACTCATTAATTTTGTTTTAGATTTGTTCACTTCATAGAAATAACATTACCTCATGCTAATTTTGTTTGATGATGTGTAATGTTATAAGATGTCAAAATCCAAGAAAGTCTAAAGTGTTTTTATTTTTATTTTTATTTTTCTGCTAGCAAGAGCACACAACTACAAAAGACAAAACCTACTCATATGCATTTTAATGAGCAAAAGTTTTGTGCATTGAGTACGACCTTTTAATGAGCAAGATGCTTTAGTTGTAAAATGAAATTATAAGATTTTATTAGCTTAATTATAGGATGTAAGTTGAGTTAGGTTGCTTAGATTTTGTGTAAATGTAATATTTGCTAGAAATCACATTTGACGTGTAGGTTTAAAGGAAAGAAATGAGATTTTAGAAGGAGAATGCTTGGGTCAAGATTGTCTAATTGCAATTGCTATTGGCTTATGTGTAAATTAAATGTCTAGAACAAAGATAGATGTGGCAATAGTGTTTATTGAAATTCTTGACACATTGAATGTTTAGGAGCATAATCTCCAAAAATACAGTAGAGAGAAAATTAGATTAGTGTAGTGAGGTTGATTTACAATTAATATGAAGTTGTATGTTTTTATTGTTGCAAAATTAAATTTGGATCCTGGCTTTGAGCCAAGCCAGGTAAACATACAAACAGTAGCAATTCTTTGCAGATAGTTTTCCCCCTTTTTTTTCTCCTTCTTTTAGGTTTTTTCTTGATGGACAAATCAACCTCTTATCGATTCCTTTAGCCTTTTCTTTTTTTGTGAGGTTGATTAATTATTTTTTTATTTAACTATCCTGTGCATCGCACGGCCCGGGTTAGAAACTAGTTTATATATATATATATAAAACTAAAGCCTATGCTCTCTCCACAATTTTCCAAATCAACAATTTTTATTTATATTTTTTTTAATAAAAAACTAATTAATAAATTCTTAATTATCTAATAGTGAGCCGTAGATATCAAACTTCAAGTTAATCAGGACACAATATGAAACTTGAATTTTTAAATTAATAAACTAATTAAAAAACCTCTCTTTCTTCACCAAAAGCAAACCCGATAAAACTCCTTAAAGAAACCTATTTTGCTAGCAGACTAAAGAATCAACGAAGAAACAACAAATCAAGCAAAAGATTGTTATATATCCTCTCTCAAACGCTGACTCAAGCACGACCATGTGTGTTCCTCTCTCAAATGCAGACCCAAGCTTAACCATGGGTGCCAACGTTTTCAATCTCCAACCCGGCCGCCATATTATATCATTCTCTCTAGGTATTTCTCAATTAATCTATGACTAATCTCTTTTCCTACTGTCTTCAATTAGGTTTTCTATCAATTTAGGGATTTTAATTCCTAACCCTTTTTTCCTCTCTATTCTTTTTTGTTGAAGTCAGGGAAACACTAATAGAAAATCAAATTCTACAGGTTTTGTAAGAAAATATTGTGGATATGAATGGGTTTCATAGTGGCGATAGTATTGAAGAGCCTCCCAACCCTCAAAATCTAACAACAATCCTACAGGTTATGCTTTATCTTCAAGTTCTACTTTATTTGCTATTTAGGTTTTTTTAGCATATTTGATTTACCTTAGCCTAATTGTCTGTTTGGTTGAATAATTATTTGGCTACCTAAAATGCCAGCCTTCTGCCTCTTCATTATAGAGAAATAGGGAATTAAA
This sequence comes from Quercus glauca, assembly GCA_023736055.1. Lineage (NCBI taxonomy): Eukaryota > Viridiplantae > Streptophyta > Magnoliopsida > Fagales > Fagaceae > Quercus > Quercus glauca. The sequence continues at coordinate 52,365,079 of CM043316.1, read as the reverse complement.
AATGTGTTGATGAAATTTTTATTTCTTGCTTTATAATTATGAGTTTGGTTTGTATTCTAGAGTTGATTGTATTTTGTAGTTTTATAATTTTGAATTTGGTTGAAAATTTTTATTATTATTTGTGAATTTGAAATTTAAAGCAGTTGAGTATGAGGATATTTGTAAACCTATAGTTTGGCTTTGCGTGTGGTTCTAATATATATCAAATTCAGGAAGGGGTTACACAATATGTGGTTTGACCTATAAAACTTCAATGCTGCCCCATGATGGTTGAGATGGTGTGACAATCCATGAGTTTACATATACTATATCCTCCTCTTCTCAGGTTCTCACATTTTCTTATTTTGTATTTTAATTCCTTTTTCTATTTGGTTGGAGGTTTGTACTTTTCTTTATTTTTTTGTTATTATTAGTAGCCTTGGTTGGAGTTTCTTAATTCGTATAAGATATTGTTTGAAATACAAAGTATTTTGGCTGAATTATTATGTAAGCATCCAATTAAGAAGTTGTATAACTGACTGGAAACTTAGATTCAGTTTGTTAATTTCTATTTGATTATTGAATTCCCTGTAGAATTTTTGTTTAGGGCAGGGTTGCAGTAGACTGTATGTATCTGTAGGAGTCTTTTTTATATCATTATTGGTTTATTAACTTTAATCTAAACTATATATGCAATACTGTGGCTCTATTTGGATTTTGAATTTTATTTTATATCATAAGTATTTGCCATATAAAATATTAGTAGTTGATAGTGTTAGGGTATGAAAATATCATAACACAAGTACCGTTTTACATATAATATACCTGACTGGTTCTGGTAATTTAGTCTTTGCACATTCGTGATATCATTATAACTACGACATGTAGCTCTGGACAGGTGCTTCCAATAATCGGGTTATTGGATTTAATTTTGTGAATTCCTATCTGGGTTCGTGTATGGTTGCCAATGTCTGAATTCTTATTGTAATTTATGCATGATTGGGTTTTGGTTATGTAGGGGCCTTTTTTGTGTTTTGGATTGGGCTGGACTGCCTCCTGCGGTGATGGGCCCGAGTGTTTTAGTGTTTCTAAGTAGGAAAGTTGAGACCGGCCCAACTATAACTCACTTTGGGCTGGCTTGTGCACAAACTAAGTCTTGTCTGCCAGGAACGTTCTCACGGCAAGCAGAGCTGTTACAAAAGTTTACGGCAGGCAAATATAATAACAACAAAGAAAACAGAGTACAATGACCTTCTCTTAATGGAAAAATGACCAAGTGATCTCCATTTCTATGACAATCACAGTAATAACAATGGTAATGATAATAACGGATTTTAAAAGGAGTAATTGGTTAAATGTCAAGTCAAGTTAATCAAAATAAATGTCAAGTCAAGTTCAGGTCCTCAGTGGCAAGGAATCAAAGATGAAGAACGCTTCCTCTTAATGAAACTAATCCCCCAGGAAAATATCCTGCCGTGAGGATTAATGACTTTAAGGGAATCAGACCTAAATGATAAATGTCTAAAGGAATTCCTATTACTTAATCGTCTCCCAGAGAGTGAGATTTTGAGGGGGAGAGAAGGGAACTGATATACTGGTGCATGCCCATTACGCTCTTTCTCCCTATTTCCTGTTTACTCTCTTATCTTTTCTTCTTTCTTTTCTTTTTTCTTTAGTTTTTCCTTTTGCTTTCCGGTTCCTCTGTTTTTCGGTCTTCTTTACAGGGCATGGCAAAGGTCCCTTTATAGGGCCTGCCGTGACCAAATTTTACCACTTTACCCTTTAACGGCCTTTGTCTGGCCTGGGCGTACTTGTCGACCACCCAGGAGCTCGTCTGTGTACCACTTACCCTCGCCAGACAAAGGTAAGTTTGTGTTGTTTCTTAGTCCGCCATGGCACTTTCTCTTGCCATGGCGTAAATGCTCTCTCTCTCTCTCCCCATGGCATGCACCTAATGTTTCCCCCCAACCTTGCCTCTTTTGGGCGGTCTGTCATCCCAGTAGGACGTACCTCCCAAAAGGGCTTGGATAGGAATAGCAAAATAGATCTTTTCCCTTCTCCCCCCTACCAAACCACACCCCCTCTTACCTCTTACCTCTGACCCATAGCCCCACCACGTCCCATATTGGCTGGGTACAGGCTGGTGGTGCATGGGCCTTACGCATGCTTTCCTGTTATGTACGTTCAAAATCTGCCTGCGGCTCATGTGTTTACCGCAATCTGGAGCTTTGTTTGCACCGTCTGCCATGCTTCTTTGTTCTTTTACGTGGGCCGTTCTGTATATTTCACTGTTTCCCTTTGAGGCTGGGCTCCTTTTAATACTGGGTTTTACCTTTCTCTTGGCCCATTTCTCGGTTGTCCTCATGTCCTGCCTCATTTACTTAGCATTTCCTGCCGTGGTAATTTGTTCCTGCTAGACCTCTTTTCAAGCCTGCCGTTTCATTTCTTCCCCCAGTGACTTAATATGGCCACTAGTGTTGTTACTTATGGGCTCCAGTGTCCTTTTCCCTTGGGCCTGCGGCCCATTTACTTCCTTTGGGCTTCCTCTGCTCATTTACTAATTCTACATTCTCATGGGCTTTTACTAACTTGATTGGGCTTCCCTGGCCCAATCTCCCCATTCTCATCCTTGGGGTTCATGGGCTTGCCATCAACCCCTACTTTCTTTGTTTACATTGCCTTGGGCCCGCCGCGGCCCATTCTCACTTTTCCATACCATATACTGCCCATGGGTGCCATTTCTCTCTTTCCGGGCCCTTTGAGTCCATTTGCTTTCTCGAGACCCATTTGTTCATGTTATGGGCCTGTGATTCATTATTCCTGCCGCTTGAGTTTAATAGTTTTATTCTATGCTTGCCGCTCCTATTTGCTGCTTACTTTTGCTGAGTTGGGTTTGTTTTACAAAAATGACCCTCAACATTTAGCCCCTTGAACATATGGAACGTTCTTGCGGTTCGTATGTGAATGAATGACTTTTTTGTCTTTTTTCACTTTCCTTTTTTCTTCTCCTTCGTGGGCTTTTTTAAACCATGGACTCCTTCCTGCATATATATATTTCTTTCCTTGCCATGAATAGTGGTGACTCTTTGAATTTCCCAAAATGGCAGTTGCTTTAAAACATAACTACCGCCTCATTAATTTTAACCTTTTCTCAATGGCTGACCAGTCGCCTCCCTTCACACCGACATTAATAACTCAAGTACTTAAGAAAAGAGTCCATTCCCAACACAAACACAAACTCCTTCTATTCCAAAATATTTTCCTTCTCTCACCATTTTCTTCTTCTCGAACACCCATTCCCCTCTTACTTCGATCAAATCCTCACGCCATGGCACCGGTGAAAACTCAAGCTTCTTCCCGCCGTAATGGGAAAGGCATCGCTTTGGACCCTCCGATGGAACAAGAAGTAGAAGAAGAAGACGTGCACTCCGATTCAGACCATTTCGATAAGGAGGAAGCACGGCGTGACCCAGATAGCGAGTGCGCCCCTTTGATCGACCCTTGGTACAGTATTAGTCCTTACTTCCCCAAGGCTCCTGGAGATTATGCATCGTCGCAGCCAGGCTACGTGTGGCTCGCTCTTTGCCAGCGAAACCCTGATGTTTCTTAGGCTCTGGTGTCTTCCTCCATCTTCGATTTGGTCATTCGTCAAGGCGTCGCCCTTCCTGTACCCATTCATTTCGAGTTTGGGTCGGGCACTACCTTGGGTTGGAAGAAGTGGGTTGACAGTGAGTTATCTGACACAGGCTTCATGGGTTTGCTTCAGAGGGCCGGTGTTCTAAAGGCCATCGTTCTTTCCCGAAGTCTATCCAATTTTCGAGACCTCTACAATCTTCGTCATTTAGTTCGCCGGTGGTGTGCCACCACTCACACATTCTTCATTTCTTACGGTAAACTCACTGTTACTCTTAAGGATGTGGCTAATCAGTTACTTTTGTTGATTCTTGGTGATGTTGATCCTGCCACCATAGAGCTTTCCCCGGAAGAAGAAGCCATCGAAGCGGAGTTGAAGAAAAGGATGGCCGAAAATGCTAAGTTATCTTACTAAGTTAGTTCTTCTTCCAAGTTTTCTGCTGTTACCCGCCGTGCTGCTTTTATACTTTTTGGCTTTGTAAGTTTGTCTTTGGGTCCCTTCCTCATTATGCCATAAAACCTTTGTATTTTCATTTGACCATTAAAATATCTGCTGAAGTGAGTTTGCCGCTGGCCCCCATGTTTTTGGGGCATCTATAAGTTCAACTAGATATCCTGCGGAGTGACGAGAGTCAGGCTGGCTCCTGCCACATAGTTGCTTCCTCTGTACACAGCACCATTCTACAGCAGTTGTTGTTTGAGCGCTGTGCGCAATACTTGGCGAAATGTAGGCCTGTCAGATTTGCTAAAGAGAAGTACCAATCCTATTTGCGGGCCATTATTGGTTTTTGTGACAGATTTGAGTTTGATTTTCCTCTGGCTTTTCGTTGGTCCGGTCTGAAGCCCATCGATTATTCTGTTGTTGAGTCCTTTGATGAAGGTATTGGTTTTTCCTGGAGAGCTTATAGACATTTGCATTCTGTTTATACTTGTGCTGATTCTACAATAGGTTCATTTGTTGATACTGTTGGTACACCACTCCACTAGCTGGTTTTGATGAGACGGGTGTCACCTATTTGGCTGCCACTAATGCCAGATGGTTGCCCTATTTAGCAGATGAAGGTGTCAGGTTCGTCCATTATCCTGCCAACCGAGTAAGGAGACAATTTGGGCTGGATTAGGATATTCTTGATGACCTCTCCTTCCTCGCAGAGACTCCTACTTCAGCTAGACCTTTTCTGCGGCACACTGTTTTTGATTTTTGGAGACAACGCTTCAGTACGGTCACAATTTCTAGTTCTTCGAGAGAAGGCCTTTGCACCCCTGCTATGCACAGCTATTAGCAGGCTGTAATGACCTCATTTGATACAGAGTTGGCTGGCAATGGCGGTTTCTCTCTCATACCTCCCAAGGGACATAGCATGGTTATCTCTCCCAATCCTCGGTTGCTCCTTCCTTCGAGGTCTGTGTTGGCCTATGCCAAGAAATAGAACCGATCCGCCATATTTAAGTGGGACGAGGAGAAGAGAGGATGGTATTGGCATACAGGTGATTACCTCTCAGGTCAGGAAAAGAAAGTTAAAGTAGTAAACATTCCTGTGCCAGCCAAGAAAGTTCTTGCCAAGCTTAAATCTGCCAGCAAGTCTAAGTCTACCACTCCTCAGCCTCCTATAGGTGCTAATTCTGCCAGCAGAACACGAGGCAGTAAAAGGAAGACAACTTCCCATCCTGCGTCTGTCGTTCAGCGAAGAGTAAGTCTCTTTAAAAAAACTTTTTCTTACTTTGTCTTCCAAGTACATATATATATACTTCTTCCCCTTTTTCTTTGACTTTTCCTGAATCCTGACATGCTTACTGACTCTTTTCCTTGACTTCTTCTCTTATCCCCTTTTCCTTTTGCAGTCTAAGCACAAGGAGGATACGTCAGCTGCCCGTCTTATTATGCTTGAGGAACCTGAATCAGAGGTATATTTCTTCTTACTCCTTCTCCCTCTTTATTTATTTATTTATTTATTTTATATTTGCACGTGTTTAGTCTGCTACATGTTTTTGGTTACTTCATTCGCCCAAAGAGTTACTTTGATCTTCATACCTCCTTTTTTGTCTTTTAGGGTGAGCCTGAGCCTCTTTCCATATACCGTCCTACTGCCGAGGAGCTTTTTGCCCCTATGGGCACACCTACGGTGGGCTTTTTTGGTAGGGCTGAGTTTGCAACATCTACCCCTTCTGCAGCCACTACCTCTCCCACTGGACCGATACCAATGGATAAGGGTACTCATACTAGAGAGGTTAGTGAGGTCACCCCTACTTCTGCCTTGACACCGTCTGTTCAAAGGGGAGCCACCCCTCCTGTTGTTACCCAGATCGAGGCTATTCCTGCTACACCTCTCGTCATTTCCACTAGTGACCCCTTTGTTGATCTTTCTTAGGCTATGCAGGGCGTTTCTTCTTTGGTAGTTACTCCCTCTTCTATTCCTGTTTCTGCCACACGTGGGCCTCGTGTTGATTTGTCCTCAGAGGAGTCTGAAGAGATCTTTGAGGATCCTGAGGATGAGCCCAGCCTGGGGAGGAGGATTTCTAAATCTGAGGAAGAGGGGAGTGTTTCACTCGAGACAATAGGTATGTGCTTTCTTCCTTCCTTTTTCTTCTTTCTCCTATAATTTCACTCTCCTCTTTTTTTTTTTTTTGATAAGTTCCCTCTTTGAAAGCTCGAAAATGTGTTGAAAACACACGAGCGGTTTAGACCCCCAAATTCAAATTACGGCTTGGTTGATTTTACACTAACTTAATAGCAAGTGCGGAATAGTGTAAACACAAGCGTATAAGCAAAACAACTACTCTAATCCATATTTAAAGCAACTCAGCAGTAAAAATGAAATGAACAAGAGTAGGGAAGAAGGATGCGAACACAAATAACACCGAGACGTGTTATCGAAGAGGAAACCGAAGAACTCGGCGAAAAACCTCTCCGCCGCCCTCCAAGCGGAAATCGATCCACTAGACAATCAGTTGGGATACATGGATTAGCAAAAGACCCTCCAAGCCTAGTCTACCCGATGTACCTAAGCCCTTCAAGCTCCTACTCCAACAAGGCTTCTCGGAACCGTGTCTTGTCTTAGTTATCCGGATCCCGCAACAAGCTCCATGTTGCATCTGCCATTCAAGGCTTCTTCCAATGCTTCCCAGCAGCACCAAAACGTCACTCAGCACTCTCAAAGGTGTGGTAAGTGTTTTGGCTATCAACCTCTTAAAGATATGGATAATGGAGAGGGAAGGGTTGAGGAGATATCACAAGCAATTGTATAGAGAAAGATGGGGAAGACAATCTCTAATTACCAATGTGTTTGGCTAGGGTTTTCTCTCTGAAGCATTCCTCAACAATTGTGGGTAATGATGGTATATGTAGGAGAGGTGCAAAAGGTGTGACTCAAAAAGTACAGGCTGGCAGAACAGCTTGCCTCGCGGGTGTCTCGCGGGAAGGCCTTACCCGCGAGATACTCGCGAGACACAGTTGTCTCCACCTGGCATGACTCTTCGCATTCCAGCATGTGCCTGGCACATGGTTCACTTCGCGGGATGCTTGGTCGCGAGATACCCGCGAGAATCCTTCACTTCTTCAAATGCTTGAGTCTTCAACACTCTTTCTATCACACAGCCCTTACATCAAGTCCCACAACAAATACAGGGTTTTAAATGATTGAACATAATTACAATTAAATTTGGCACGGAATGAAAGCCAACAAAACATAGTTGTAAATTACAACTTTACAATCTCCCCCTTTGGCTATTCCGTGACAAAACCCTAAAACAGACTCTAGACTTAAACGTGAGTTTGGGAACAAAGGCAAAACTCACTCACACCTAATTCTAGATTCTGATAAGCTCTTGAACATATGAACAAGTATCTCCTGAAACACAACAACACAATAATATCATTGTATGTAGAAAACTTGAAATGCATATGGAGCAATAATAACAAGATCAAGCTAAATGAAATAGAGACACTAGATCATGGCAAGATCAAATAAGTAATCACTATACGCAAGCGATTACTATGCTCATTCACACATGAAATGAACATCCGGAGATGCAAGATGATAAGCTCATTTAAAGAGAATCATTTGCAACTCCAACACTCAACCAATGCGAAATATACGAAGTATTTGCATCTAGGAACAATCCTACAAGGGCACAAGAGTGTTCATCACTCAACCAATGCATAGAACGTATATGCATCTAGGAACAATCCTACAAGGGCACAAGAGTGATGTACTTGAAGTAACAATGCATGACATTGAACTACAAGCAAACATGCATCAAGGTTGCATAAGCATGGTATAGCAAATGCATGGCACAAACCACAAAGACCTACAAACTATGCATGAAATAAACCCTAAAAGCTTACAAAAGCAACATGGGTACAAGAACAAAACGCCACATAGCACATATGCCACAAAGCATAGAAATAAAACACAAAATTCTGAAAATATACTGAAATTAATACTGAAGATAGAGCATAAGTGTCAGAACAATAAACCACAAATAGAAAAACATTAACTATATAAAAAAACTTAGAAAACCCGTCTGTAAAACCAATAACCAATAGTTAATGTAACTATGTATCTAAGCTACGCTCCCCCTAAGGCTGTGCAGGCTCTTGTTCATCAGCTCCCCCTCAAAATTTTCTCTCCCTTTTTGACCGGAATGGCCAAAGGACTAGAATTGGTTGGATTCGGAGTCTGAACCATGTGTAGGGGATAAGCTCTGAATCTGAGCGGATAATGTGGTGATCTGCTCCTGGAGGTATGCAAACTGATCCGCTGTGTGCTGTACATGAGTGTCAAGCACTGTAGACATGTGATCCATCGTAGCTAGGATCTGATCAAGCTTGCTGAGACCTTGTGTTTGAGCTGGAGCAGAAGACGATGGCTGTGCAGTCTCTGGGGCAGAAGTGAACCTGTCAATCTCCTCCTCTGTATCTCCACCCTCATCTGGGACATCCTGAGGCACACTCCGAGGCGGTGGAATGAGATGAGGACCAGTCTTGGGGCGTTTAATGTGTGCTGTGCTCCTAGTCAGGGTATTTGCACCAATGGGGTAATCCCTCTAAACAATAGTAAGGCCACTAGGGAATTTCAGCTTTGTCTTGGCAATGAGCCCCATGATCAGTGAGGGAAAAGGCATTATGGTTCGGGAATTTTGCTTCGTAATGCTCTTATTCAGAATATGGAAGATGTGGCTGCAGATATCAATTTCCTTGTGAGTGAAGAGGTCGTAGAGAAACCTCGTCCTTGGAGCCGATAGTGTGGTAAGGTTGGTGACCGGATACAAGTTATGGATCATGACGTAGCTCAGAGTCCTCATTTCTGGAGAAAACTTGAGAGTATCCATGGATGATTTCTTTGGAACTCCACCAAGAGCTGATATCATCTCTGTGATATGCCCCAATCTCTCATCATACTGAACTGTCATTGGCTGTGAGGGAGGACGTATCTCCAAAAAGTCTTGAATACTATCCCTTATGATCTCAAATTCTTTGTGCCTCACCCAGCAAACTATCTTGTCCTCTTCTACAGCAGCATTGGAGAAGAATTCTCTGATTATCTCTGAGTACACAGTTCCAATTGGGTTCAATAGTTTGGTCCAAGTCCGTTCTTTGAATGCATCTGGAATGCATGTATTCTTAAGCTCTTCCAATTGAACCACCCTTTCCATGACAATGGTGGCTTTCTTGTAACAGTCATTGTACTTCATGTCTGCTTCCGCGGATTTGAAGTGATCAGAATCAGTACGAGCACGCTTGGAGGTCTTCTTCTTTGCAGCTGCATGCTTGGTGGGAGACATCTGCACAAGAGCAAAGAAGAAAGAAAAAATATGCACCAACACAAGAGCAAAACTTGATTAGATTCAAGTTAGTCTACATTTAATGAGATACTTCCAAAAACAGAGTAGAATGTAAAACAGAGCATGACCAATTCATACAAGCATGCTACACCACATATAGCACTAAAGCATAAAATGGATGCATGAAAAATAGCACATTTTGCATGAAATTAAATCACTGTGCAAGTGTGTGTGTCTGTGTGTATGCATGTGTGTGCAACATGAGATGCATGAGGGTGTGCCTAAAGGGTGTCTAGGTGTTTGCCAAGTGAGTGCAACATATGCAAAGTGTAATACACACATGATCAAAGAGTAATTCTAGACCAAAACATGGTAAGACATGTGAAAACCTTGGAATTTGGACTCACTTGAGACCAATTAAGCAAAACAATGTCACTTAGACATTCAATCAAACACCTAATGTGCATAAGAACACTCTAAGTATGAGCAATGCATGAACATGGTAAAATCTTGCCTAAATACATGATAAAATGCCACAAGGGGCCAACACAGATGCATCAATATCACAAGAAACAAAACCCAATCAAAGATTTGACATGAACACCACCCAATTTTGAAAAACTACCCAAAGATTCGAAAATCCCCAATTATCACAACCCTAACCAAAAATACTGCAAAATCTAAGTAAAATCTTAAAAAGAAATGATTAATCAACATACCTTGAAGAAGAAAATGTAGAAAAATGCTTGATTTGGAAGGGGAATTGATGGAACAGTGAGTTTGGTTGAGAGAGGTTCGAAGAGAGTTTAGGGAGGGAAGTTTTTATGTTTTGAAAAACTGTCACATCAGCACTATAAAACTGAAAACACGCGTTTTTCGTGGGATAGGGAGCCGCGAAACAGTCGCGAGACAACCGCGAAAGGAGCCACTGAAGCACAAACTTTTCGCAAGAAGCTCTAAGTCGCGATAGAGTCGCGAGACAGTCGCGAGATTCTCTGTCTGATTTTGATAAAATTTCAGTTTTTGCCAAACAGCATTTCGCGAGAAGCTGTTGGTCGCGAGACAGTCGCGAGACAATCGCGAGATTCTCTGTGTGACAAACAAGAAAAAGTATTTCCCTCAAACCTTTTCGCGAGAAGCTTCTTAGTCGCGAGCTTCTCGCGAAACAACCCCTGAACAAGTTTTTTGATGAAAAACACACAAAAGCAATTTGATCAAAGAGAGGACACACAAGAAAGTATAAAATCACTTTCAAAAACTAATAAAACTCACAAAAATCTTTTTGGATTTGATCAACAAAGATTGAGCATGCGAAACACATTTAATCAAGTACAATCACACAAATGATTATGACATTTATAGAACATAGGCTCGTGTGTTGTGTGTGGATATCAAAAATGAGATAGTCCTTAGTCCAATGTGAAGCTTCAATGATCAATTCAATCAAGGCATACTCAACTAGCACTAGATTATGTGACCTATCTCAATTATAGAAACATGCATATATGACCTCCCACACGTACTTGATAACAATTCATTGAAGCTTTTCATTTGGCTCCATACTTAACAAATCATTTGCAACTTTTGAGCAAAGAGAATCTCATTTAGAGAAGGATGCCTGAAATTTTTGATATTTCAATTGATGAGTTAGCCTTTGGCTTTTTGGGCATCATACATTATATTTTAGTCGCTTTCCCTTTTTCCTAGTCGAATACTAGTTTGTGCGACAGGCTTTTACAGCTCTATATCTCTTTTCATTTTGAGATTTACATTTAGAGAGCTCTTTTAAGCAAAAAAAATAAAAGTGGGAAGATATATAGGCATGAGTCTATGCATGTCTCAAGATCAACAAAACCATTCACTAATCATTCATGACAAGGTTGAAGATCTATTTACAACAGTCACATAGATTTCAGAATTTCTTCCACAATGATATATGTGCATGAGGGACAAGCTAAGCTCGCTAAATGCACAAAACCATAAGAACAAAGGTACAAGGCAAAACATGCTTTGAGGAAAAACTCAACAAAGTGATCAAACTTTTTGGATTTTATAATTTTTATGGGTTTTTGAATTTTTGAAACACACCCAAAACAGAGCAAGAAAAGAAAGATCAACAAAAACAGGTACAAACCATGAAAGCAATGCATGATAAAATGCAACAACAAATGTCCCTAAAAATGGAAAGAATTAATGCATGAACATATTATAGTGCTTATGCATGAGTACCCCTCTTCACCCACACGTCACGTGCGTTTGGGGTGATATCCTTGATGGATTGGGTACGAGAGTTGGGACTTTCAAACCTCCTGGTAAAACTCTCCAAGCAAGTGGTGAAGGCACCAATCATTTTCATCACGTCTGTCACTCCGGGATCACGAATTTGGTTTCTTGAGTTCTCACCACCCCACGCTCTATTGTCATTCCTTCTTCCACGTGATCGAGGAACGCTTGCATTATTGTTAGCTCTCAATTTTTGACAGTTGGGTCTGGTGTGTCCTTGCAATCCGCAATAGTGACACACATAATCCGTTCTAGGACCCCGTTGCGGTCTTGAGAGAGATCTTGCTCTGGTTTCGTGTCTGCCTACAGCTTGATTTCGGGACTTATTCATCATCCGATGCTCACTTACATTCTTCTTTTCAACCTTAACATTCTCAGGAATGGCTTCCTCTACAATTGGCTCTATGGCCTTCACAAATTTTACTTCTTTGGTAGTTTTGACTGATGAGCTACTCCCTCCGGTATATCCCAATCCGGACTTGTCTGAGGAATGTTTTTGGGATGAGATAACATCATCCAACTTTCTGGAGGAGTCCCTTTCTATCTTAGCTTGCGCTTGCACCACCTATTGTTCAAGAAATCTGATCTTCAAGTATGCTTCTGACAGCTCACCATTCAGTCCTTCTATTTCGCATTTGGCCTCCTTATGTCTGATCATGAGACTTCGGTAGTCTTCCTCTGCTTTCTTCATTTTTCTCACAGCTGCCTTGGCTATTCTTGCATATTCCCCTGACTTCTCAAGAAGTGAGGAGTAATTCTCTTGAAGATTAGTTGTATTTTCTTCCTCTTCAGCGTCTGATTCTTCCACAATTCCAGCAGATTCTGAATCAAAATGCTCACCAAGTTCCTTCTCAAGTGCTCCCAAGTCGTCCGAGGAATCTTCATGAGCAATGGTCATGAAAGCGGAGTAGTTTCCCTCACTGTCACAGCTCTCTTCCGAGTCAGAATCAGAAGAGTCAGAATCACTGAGCATTGTAGCATATGCTTTTCCTTTTCCCCTTAGAAAATTCGGACACTCCTTCTTTAGATGTCCATGGCCATTGCACTCATAGCACACAATGTCTGGAGAAGGTTGATAATCCTTTCCTTCTTTTCTCTTAAACTCTTTCTTATCACCTCTTGAAGGAGAGAACTTTTCTCTATTGAACGGTTTCCCACTGTTCTTCATTTTCAGAAACTTGCGGAAGTTCTTTGCAAGATATGCTACTTCTTTCTCCACTCCATCTTCTTCGGAGGAATCATTTATTCTTTCGGTGATGGTTTTAAGAGCAAGCGATTTGCTTGTTTTATGGGATGGCAATCCCAGCTCATACGTTTGGAGAGACCCGATCAGTTCTTGAATCTTAATCTCATCCAAGTCTTTGCTTTCTTCTATGGCTGTAACCTTTGCTCTAAAACTTTCAGGCAGGGACCTCAATATTTTTCTCACCACCTTAGTGTCTTCAATCTTCTCCCCAAGATTGAGTTTAGCAATGACAATTTCATTGAGCTTCCCATAGAATGAATCAAATGGTTCATCATCACTCATCTTGAGTTCTTCAAATTTGGTGGTGAGCATCTGAAGCTTTGTGTCCTTGACTTTCTTTGTACCCTCATAGGTAGTCTCCAAAATCTCCCAAGCTTCCTTGGCCACTGTCATATGAGAGATCCTGTGAAATTCATCAGGGGACACACCACAAAATATAGCATTTAAAGCCTTACTATTGGCGTTGGCTGCCACTAGAGCTGCCTTATCCCAAGTGGACTTAGGAGCCTCCGGCTTGGTCCAACCTATCTCAACCGCATCCCAGACGGTATCATCGATAGAGCATAAAAATGCTCTCATTCTAACTTTCCAGAATGCATAATTGTTCCCATCAAAAAATGGTGGAACATTGAGCGATTGAGACCGGTCCATCTCAAGAAGGGTCAAGGATCACACTTAGATAATTAAACCTCAGCAAGTGTACCCGCTCTGATACCAATTGAAAGCTCGAAAATGTGTTGAAAACACACGAGCGGTTTAGAACCCCAAATTCAAATTACGGCTTGGTTGATTTTACATTAACTTAATAGCAAGTGCGGAATAGTGTAAACACAAGCGTATAAGCAAAACAACTACTCTAATCCATATTTAAAGCAACTCAGCAGTAAAAATGAAATGAACAAGAGTAGGGAAGAAGGATGCGAACACAAATAACACCGAGACGTGTTATCGAAGAGGAAACCGAAGAACTCGGCGAAAAACCTCTCCGCCGCCCTCCAAGCGGAAATCGATCCACTAGACAATCAGTTGGGATACATGGATTAGCAAAAGACCCTCCAAGCCTAGTCTACTCGATGTACCTAAGCCCTCCAAGCTCCTACTCCAACAAGGCTTCTCGGAACCGTGTCTTGTCTTAGTTATCCGGATCCTGCAACAAGCTCCATGTTGCATCTGCCATTCAAGGCTTCTTCCAATGCTTCCCAGCAGCACCAAAACGTCACTCAGCACTCTCAAAGGTGTGGTAAGTGTTTTGGCTATCAACCTCTCAAAGATATGGATAATGGAGAGGGAAGGGTTGAGGAGATACCACAAGCAATTGTATAGAGAAAGATGGGGAAGACAATCTCTAATTACCAATGTGTTTGGCTAGGGTTTTCTCTCTGAAGCATTCCTCAACAATTGTGGGTAATGATGGTATATGTAGGAGAGGTGCAAAAGGTGTGACTCAAAAAGTACAGGCTGGCAGAACAGCTTGCCTCGCGGGTGTCTCGCGGGAAGGCCTTACCCGCGAGATACTCGCGAGACACAGTTGTCTCCACCTGGCATGACTCTTCGCATTCCAGCATGTGCCTGGCACATGGTTCACTTCGCGGGATGCTTGGTCACGAGATACCCGCGAGAATCCTTCACTTCTTCAAATGCTTGAGTCTTCAACACTCTTTCTATCACACAGCCCTTACATCAAGTCCCACAACAAATACAGGGTTTTAAACGATTGAACATAATTACAATCAAATTTGGCACGGAATGAAAGCCAACAAAACATAGTTGTAAATTACAACTTTACACTCTTCTTCTTTATTTGCATGTCTATCTCTCTGTCTGCAGAGACCTTTGAGGAGTTGGAAATTGCAGCAGACGTAGGGGTGTCTTCGGCAGCTTCTCTTGCCATGCCCATAACACCTATTCCTGCCACATCTTTTGTACCAGTTTCTGCCGTATTTACAGCGTCCGTTTCTACTGTTCCTTCTGTTCCTGCCTCTGTTTTCCCCACAGCCCCCATTACTGCTGGTTTTGGTAAAGAGAAAAATTTTTATTTTTTATTTTTTTTCTTTACTTCTTCTCCATGGGCCTTTCTTCCTCCCTTTCTTTTTTACCAAGGTTTCTTATTTCAACCTTTGTGCTCTTTCGATAGGTTCACCTCCTACGGTGCCTTCTCAGTTTGAGGTAGGCAGTAGCTCTGCCATCATTCCAGACCCTGCTAGCGAGGCTGCAGCCTTCTTCGCACGTTTTGACTAACCCGAAGTCAATGACCTTGATCCTGCTTCTTTCTGGGGCTCCAGACCTCCTTACATAGATTGTCATGGCTTCAGGATCCCTGAGGACTGTGCTTCTCACTTGGTGATGATTCATAACAATCATGGGGACCTCATGCAGGGATTTCGACTTGGCCGATCAGTTAGAGAGCACTTCCTGAGGATGTTGGGGAGCGTGCTGAATGACATTGAGCATAACTTTGTTGATACCGTCTCTACTGAGAGGATCCTGCAGTGGAGGGCCGCAATACAGGAGCTTATCAATGTTGGCTTTGCCGTAGAGTTTGTCTTAGACCACCTTCGAAAGATTGCTCGAGCAGTTTTTATGAGGAGGGTCCAGCCTACTGTTGATGCTATTGACTCTCGCCTTGAGGCTCTGAGAAAGGAAGTGGCAAATTTGGAGGGCCGTCGCGAGCGTCTTCTTTTCGGTGTTGGTGAACTTGGTCGTTTTGGGGATCAATCACTCATTTCTGGACTTTATTGATGATGATGCAGTTTCTCCCTTGTTTTGTTGTTTTCTTTTGCCTTATTACTCTGTTCAGTACATTATGCTTCTTATGGTACCTATTTGGGCTTGTTTGCCACAGTTTGGGTTTTGTAACTTATCTTTATGGGACATTCTGGCCTTTTTCCCTTAATTTTTAAAAAATTTAGCAATATCCCCCTGTTTTGAAACTATATAGGCATATGCCCCTGTTTCGATACTCGATTACCACAAAATCGAGTTTCAACGCAAAACTCGATTGGTTTAAAATCGAGTTATGCCCGATCAAACTCAAAAAAAAAAAAAAAAAAAAAAAATTGCATAGAACTCGAGTTCTGGGAACTCGAGTTCTGGGAACTCGAGTTTCATATAATTTTTTTTTTAATTTTTTATAAGTTGTTTTTACAAGTATGCAAATCAGTTTTAATGGCCCTATAGCGGCATTTTTTATTCCTATAGCGACGTTTTTTATCCCTATAGCGACGTTTTTCTGGAAAATATTTTTTACAGGTATGAATATCAGTTTCAGTGGCCCTATAGCGGCGTTTTTTCATCCCTATAGTGACGTTTTTCTGGAAATTTTTTTTACAAGTATGCATATCAATTTCAGTGGCCCTATAGCGGCGTTTTTTCATCCTTATAGTGGCCTTTTTCTGGGAAATTTTTTTTACAAGTATGAATATCAGTTTCAGTGGCCCTATAGCGGCGTTTTTTATCCCTATAGTGACGTTTTGAAGCCCTATAGTGGCATTTTGGTACTCGATTTCCATTTACTTGAGTTTTAAGCTTTTTTTTTTTATTTTTTTTTATTTTTTTAAAGTTTGTTCGGGCATAACTCGATTTTAAACCAATCGAGTACTTTAAGTAACTCGATTTTAGGGTCATCGAGTATCGAAACAGGGGCACGAACCTATATAGTTTCGAAACAGGGGTATATTGCCAATTAAAAAAAAAAGGGGGGTAAAATGCCAGAATGTCCTATCTTTATGATACTACACTTGTGATGCTACACTTTGCTACTTTTTTTTTTTTTTGCTATGATATATGATAATAAGTACTTTGTGCTTTTCATTACATCCTCATGAAAGCAAGTTACAAAATTTTGACTTATGACATAGTCATTTGAAAGATGAAAAACAGAGCAAAAGGAAACATGACAGCTTTTTTCAACAAAACAAAAGGAAAGGGATAATAACGTTGCTTTTCTTCTCAGGCGTAGTAGCATTTCAACTATTTCCCATTGATGGGATCCATTAAGTCCATGCCATCCATCTAAGTCAAGCGGTAATATCCACTTGGATGTGCCTCTCTTGTCACAAAGGGTCCTTCCCACTTCGGTGCAAACTTCAATGGTCCTGCCAGGTCTCTCCTGACGTAATCTGCCACTTTTAGGACCAGTTATCCTTCCACAAATACTCTTTCTTTAGTCATACTGCCGTAGGCCTCAGTCATCTTTTGCCTGTATCTACGGCTGTGTTCTTGGGCTTTTTCTCTTCTTTCATCAAGTCCTTCCAAGTCTTCGCACCTTTCTGCCGCAAAGACTTCTTTATCATTCTCCTTTTCCTGCATCTGCATGACTCTCAGGGATGGGGTTATTTTCTCTACTGGGCTCACTACTTCAGTTCCGTAGACCAAGGAAAAAGGTGAAAAACCTGTGGCTGACTTAGGTGAACTCCTGTAAGCCCAAAGAGCATCTGGCAGATGCATTACCAATCCTCCCGTATATTCTTGGCTCATTTTACTAATGATTTTTATGGGAGTTTTGTTCGTTGCCTCTACTTGCCCATTTCCTTGAGGGTAATATGGCGATGACTAGTGATGCTTGACTTGGTAGAACTCTAGCATTTTTCTCACTTCACTATTGACAAAAGGTGTGCCGTTGTCACTGATGATCCTGTGGGGAACCCCAAACCTTACAATTATGTTTTCCTTGATAAAATTTGCCACTACTCCTCTTGTGACTTTACGAAGTGGTACTGCCTCTGCCCACTTAGTAAAATATTCCGTAGCTACTAGTATCCATATGTACCCTCGCGACGGTGGATTCACTGGTCCAACCAAGTCAAGCCCCCAAGTATGGAAGGGCCATGGTGTGACCGTGCTATGCAAATTCTGCGGATGAGTGTGAATCAAATTGGCTTGTACTTGGCAACTGTGGTACCTTTTCACAAATTTTGTCGTATCCTTTTTCATGGTAGGCCAATAGTAGCCCATTTGCAACAGGCATCTGTAAAGCCTTTTCTTTCCCTGGTGTTCCCCACACTCTCCTGAGTGTATCTCTTTTATTATTTCTCTCGCCTCCTCAAGGCCCAAAAACCTCAAGGGGTCTCCATCATACCCCTTTTTGAAAAGGATCATATTATGCAAAAAAATAAAGCGTTGCTAACCTCCTGAGCTTATATTTTTCGTTGTGCTTTTGCGGCAGGATGCCTTCTGTCAGGTACTGTATAAATAGGCTTCTCTAGTCTTCGTTAACAAATGCGGCATAACTTTCTTCTTTGTCTGTCGCAAGTTGGTAGTTCCCACACTGGGTTTGGACTTGGTCTGCATTCTTACTTATGGTTGGCCAATAAAAGCCTACCCTTTGAAGTCTGCAGTAAAGGCTGACCTCTCCGCAGGATCCGCAAGTCTTCTCATGTACTTCTTTTAACTGTCTCTGGGCCTCCTTTTGTCCCACACATCTGGGCAAGACTCCGCCGGGCATCCTGCGGTACAGTTCTCCCTTCACTAGGGCGTAGTCTTTGAATATTTTTAGTTCCATGGCTTTTTCTTTTCCCATCAAAGCTTCCCTCATAGGTATCCGCCAATTTCCTTCGCAATGTTCCTCCTAGAACCTTTCTTTCAACATTTCAATTATGGATTCTTCTCTCTTGTTGACCTCTACTCTGGTGCTCTCCCCTTCAAACATTATTTGCGAACCTGGTGCGGCCAACGCATCGGCAAACCGATTCTCGTTCCTCGGAGCATGTTCTTTTTTAAAAGTTAAGAACTTTTCTTCCATTTTCTGGGCCATTTCTTTGTATGGGGCTAGGCTGGGTTCTTTTAGGGAAAAACTCCATTTGGTCTGGCAGACTACTAAGTTGGAATCACCCAGTACTCTTAAATGCTTAACTCCCATTTCGAGGGTTGTGGCTAGCCTAGTTAAGTAGGCTTCATACTCTGCCGTATTGTTTGAACAGGGGAACTCCAGCTTGAATGATAGTGCTACTGCTTTATCTTCTTCATGATACAAAACTACTCTAACTCCTCCAAACTGGGCGGTAGAAGACTCGTCAAATTTCATTACCCACTGTTCCCTGAGTTCCTCCACCATGGCTACTTCCCCTGGAACTTCGTCGTCTAGCGAAAATTCTTCCTTCCCTGGAAACTGTGCCAATAAATCTGCTATAGCCTGGCTTTTCACTACTCTGGGCGCCCCCATTCTCAAGTCATACTGCGACAGTTGTAATAACCACTGTGATATCCTGCTAGAGAGGATTAGCTGCTGTAGTAAATCCTTGATGGCATGGGACTTAGTTATCAGCCATACTTTGTAGGCTAAGAAATAATGGCGTAATCTCTGTGAGGCATACACAATAACCAAACATGCCCTTTCTGCCCTTGGATAACGAGTTTCTGCATCTTTCAGGGCGCGGCTGATGTAGTATACTGGTTGCTCAACGCCACTTCTATCTTCTTGGGTGATTAAGGCACCAATGGCATATGAATTGGTGGCCATATAAAGTAGCAATGGCTTCTTGTGGATTGGGGCTTGTACAGTAGGGAGGTTCATCATAATTTATTACAGCCTTTTGAAGGCCGCCTACTGCGCTTCTCCCTATACAAAACTTTGCCCTTTCCTCAATAGCTTGGTAAAAGCCGAGGTGATTGATGCCAATCCAGGGATGAATCTTTGGATATACGAGACTTTCCCTAAGAAGCTTTTTAGTTCTTTTACCGTGGCTAAAGGTCTCATAGTTGCAATGGCCGTGGCTTTTGCTGGGTCTACATCTATTCCCCTGCTATGAACCAGGAAACCTAGGAATTTCCCTAAGGATGCACCAAACGCACATTTGAGGGGATTCATTTTTAACTTAAAGGCTCTGCACCTTTCGAATACTCTCTTCAGCACATGGAAATGTTCTTCTCTCTTCTTTGACTTAACTACTATGTCGTCCACATAGTCTTCTAACTCCTGATGCATCATATCATGAAATATAGCCGTTATTGCCCGCTGATAAATCGCACTTGCATTTTTCAACTTGAAGGGCATCACGGTGTAATGGAAGTTCCCCATGGGTATTCTGAAAGCAGTTTTCTCCGTATCTTTTGGTGCCATCCTGATCTGGTTGTATCCACTGAAACCATCTATGAATGAGAACATGGCGTTTCCTGCTGCAGAATCTATCAATAAATCCATATTTGGCAATGGGAATTCATCTTTCGGGTACGCTTTGTTGAGATCCCTAAAATCTACGCAACACCTTATCTGGCCATTCTTCTTCTTTACTGGTACTATGTTGGATAGCTAGTGGGGATGTTGAATAGGCTTAACGAATCCTGCGACTAGCAACTTCTGTACTTCTTTGACTATCTGCCTTTCTATTTCTGTGTGAAATATCCTGGCAGGCTGAGCTACTGGCCTGGCCTGCGGGTCCACATTCAACGTATGTGCCACTAACCCGGGGTCTAGCCCTGGCATTTCGCTGCAGTCCCATGCGAACACGTCTCTGAATTCTTTTAATAACAGTACCAACTCCTCTTTCTCCTTTTTCGTCAAACTTGCACTAATTGAGATGGGTCTCGGCCTTTGCGAAGCAGACCACAGGTCAACTTCTTCTGTTTCTTCTGCTTCCATGACTTGCACCTTTTTTTCGGCTACAACTCCTTCGTTTTCCTCCTCGTTACTTCCTTCCTTTGAACTTTCTTGGACTCTGCAGCACGTCAAACTTTCGTGCTGCCCTTTCTAGGTGGGGCCCGTCTGGGTTTCAATCGTGGGCCCCGCGCGCCTTTATAATTTATAGACGACCCTGCCATCAGAGCCTCGGATTCTAACGCATTGGGGCATGTCATTAGATTCTGCGGCAGGCGCCTCTTTCCTTTTTCTCTTTCTTGCCAATAACTCCCTTAGATAAGATTTTGGGTCATTCTGGACATCTTCCTAACTAGGCACGAAGGTACCTAGCGACCTTGATACTGAACTCTCTCTAGATGAAGCCCATTAGTCATAGAACATAGTTTCTACTAAGTGGGCTTATGCTTGCTCGAATGGTGAGGGGTTCGCGGCTATGCGTATCATTTTGCCGTTTAATCTTCCTTTCACACATTGGTGATAGGTGGATGGGACCAGTCGGTGTTTATGTAACTATGGCCTCCCCAAAAACACGTCGTAGGATACTTCTGTCTTTACCACATGAAACCGTGCTAAAGAGGCTATAGGGCCCACTTTCAACCACAGCTGAATGTGGCCTGCTGTGTATTCGCCCCTTCCACCAAACCCTGTCACTTCCATTGGGCATCCCTGAATCTTCCTTTCTGAAATTCCTGCTGCTTGCAGAGTGCTTAATGGAATGAGATTCACAGAAGCACTTGTGTCTACTAAAGCTCTCTTTATGGGGATTTGATTTATGGATGCCGCCAAGTACAAGGGCCTCCTGTGGTCCGGGTGTCCCACCTCCATATTTTCCTCACTAAAAGTGATCTCAGTTGACTCCTGCAAGAGAGCTTTGTCATCTGGTATTTCTGCCAATAGACATTCTACTCTTGCACCAGAGGCAATGCTCACCAAAGCTTCCGTGGCTACCTTTCTTTCCTTTGCTGAGAGTCCCAGCTGGTCGAACAAATTTTTGAAATTAGAACTCTATTGTAAAGTGGTAATGGCCGCCGCAGGCAAAGCCATGTTTTCTTCTTCATCCTCTCCTGGGTCTGCGCAAATTACCACTGTTGCCACACCCTTCCCTTTGTGGTTTAGGAGTGGGTTTCTTTGGACTTCCTGCTGGGATAGTTCTAAGTTCCTTCCTTTATCCTGTGGTGGACTAATCTGCGGAGCGCCCAACACTCTGCGGTAGAATGTTGGACATAATTGTGTAAACGACAAAAACGTGGGTTCCTCCGCTCTTCCTCTGTGGGCTCCCTAGTAACTTGGTTAGGTTTGAAAATTCCATCTGCTATTCATTTGTCTAGCAGTATGTCTAGCTCCTTTGAGGTGCATGGTATTAGAGGGGGAGTATCATATTCCCTCCCCTCAGTCTTCCTTCTCCGTTTGCCAGTGGATACCGCCATTGCCTGCGGGGCGTTTCTCTTGTCTGAGCTCGGTTTCACAGACTGAGCCATCTTTCTTGCCTTCTGCAATAGCTGGGTGAATTGAGAGATTTCCAAATTTTTGAGGACTGCCCTGTACTCCCTGATCATATTCGTCATACACATCTCCACCAGTGTCCTTTCTTCGCAATGGTCATAGCAGTCGAGTACTATGTCCCTAAATCTCTTGATGTACTCCATCAAGTCTTCACCATTCCTTTGTTTGGTTGCTTGTAGTGTTGCAAGTGCCACCGTTTCTTCTCCGTGGAAGTACTTGGTACAAAATACATCCACCATATCATCCCATGTTGGGATCGTTCTTGGCTTTAACCCAATGTACAAGGTATAAGCCCGGTCACACAGTGATTTAGAAAATTCTCGAAGACATAACTTGCTCACGTGCTCAACAACACTTCCCTTTCTACCATCATATTGTGCGAATGCCTTTGGCTCATACCTCTCAGGGTATGGTTTGCTGAGTACCCTCAGTGGGTAAGGAGGCCTTCGTGCATAGAACCTCTCCTTAGGTGCCTTGACCCTTTCCTGCTCCAAAAGGACGGCCACCTCAGTCATAGTGATGAAACGCTATTCTGCATTGTGTGGGGCACCTCCTGCCGGTGTCTCTTCTTTGTCTGTCGCATGCTCTGGGTCATGTTGGCTTCCTTTTTCTTTCGTCTTATTAGCTTTCAGCTGTCGGATTTCTTCCATCATTTGCTGCTGTGAGTGTTGTAGTGACTGCAAGACTTCGATGAAAATGTTGGCATTGTTGGTAGGAATTCTTGGTGGCGGTCGGGGGTCAGCCCCCGTTCCGTTAGCACCTTCTGCCTGGTTAGGTTGCGGTTGGTGAGGCGTTGTAGACCTGGACTCTGCTTGTGAGGGTACAACACTCATATTTCGTGTTGTCCTAGATTTCGGAGGCATTTGTTTATGTGGGCTTTTGTCCCTGTCTGTTTCTCAACTCCCAGTGGAGTCGCCAATTTAATGTAGGGGCATTTTTTGTGTTTTAGGTTGGGCTGGACTGCCTCCTACGTTGATGGGCCTGAGTGTTTCAGTGTTTCTGAGTAGGAAAGTTGAGACCGGCCCAACTGTAACTCACTTTAGGCCGGCTTGTGCATAAACTAAGCCTTGTTTGCTAGGAACGTTCTCACGGCAAGCAGAGCTGTTACAAAAGTTTACAGCAGGCAAATATAATAACAACAAAGAAAATAGAGTACAGTGGCCTTCTCTTAATGGAAAAATGATTGAGTGATCTCCATTTCTATGACAATCACAGTAATAACAATGGTAATGATAATAACGGCTTTTAAAAGGAGTAATTGATTAAACGATAATAGAAGTTAATCAAAATAAATGTCAAGTCAAGTTCCGGTCCTCAGTGGCAAGGAATCAAAGAGGAAGACCGCTTCCTCTCAATGAAACTAATCCCCCAAGAAAATATCCTGCCGTGGGGATTAATGACTTTAAGGGAATCGAACCTAAATGATAAATGCCTAAAGGAATTCCTATTACTTAATCGTCTCCCAGAGAGTGAGATTTTGAGGGGGAGAGAAGGGAACCGATCTACTGGTGCATGTCCATTACGCTCTTTCTCCTTATTTCCTGTTTATTCTCTTATCTTTTTCTTCTTTCTTTTCTTTTTTCTTTAGTTTTTCCTTTTGCTTTTCGGTTCCTCCGTTTTTCGGTCTTCTTTACAAGGCATGGCAAGGTTCCTTTTATAGGGTCTGCCATGACCAGATTTTACCATTTTACCCTTTAACAGCTTTTGTATGGTCTGGGCATACTTGCCGACCACCCAGCAGCTCGTTTGTGTACCACTTACCCTCGCCAGACAAAGGCAGGTTTGTGTTATTTCTTAGTCCGCCGTGGCACTTTCTCCTGCCGTGGCGTAAATGCTCTCTCTCTCTCCATGGTATGCACCCAACGTTTCCCCCTAACCTTACCTCTTTTGGGCGGTTTGTCATCCCAGCAAGATGTACCTCCCAAAAGGGCTTGGATAGGAACTGCAAAATAGATCTTTTCCCCTCTCCCCACCACCAAACCACACCCTTCCTTACCTCTTACCTCTAACCCATGGCCCCACCATGTCCCATATTAGCTGGGTACAGGTTGGTGGTGCATGGGCCTTGCGCGTGCTTTCCTGTTATATACGTTCAAAATCTGCCTGCGACTCATGTGTTTGCCGCGATCTAGAGCTTTGTTTGCACCGTCTGCCATGCTTCTTTGTTCTTTTACGTGGGCCATTCTGTATATTTCACTGTTTCCCTTTAGGGCTAGGCTCTTTTTAATACTGGGTTTTACATTTCTTTTGGCCCATTTCTTGGTTGCCCTCATGTCCTGCCTCATTTACTTGGCATTTCCTGCCGTGGCGATTTGTTCTTGCTAGACCTCTTTTCAAGCCTGCCGTTTCATTTCTTCCCCTAGTGACTTAACATGGCCACTGGTGTTCTTACTTATGGGCTCCAGTGTCCCTTTCCCTTGGGCCTACGACCCATTTACTTCCTTTGGGCTTCCTCGGCCCATTTAGTAATTCTGCATTCCCATGGGCTTTTACTAACTTGATTGGCTTCCCCGGCCTAATCTCCTCATTCTCATCCTTGGGGTTCATGAGCTTGCCATCAACCCCTACTTTCTTTGTTTACATTGCCTTGGGCCTGCCGTGGCCCATTCTCACTTTTCCGTACCATATACTACCTATGGGTGCCATTTCTCTCTTTTCGGGCCCTTTGGTCCCATTTGCTTCCTCGAGACTCATTTGTTCATGTTATGGGCCTGTGATTCATTACTCCTGCTGCTTAGGCTTAATAGTTTTATTCTATGCTTGCCGCTCCTATTTGCTGCTTGCTTTTGCTGAGTGAGGCCTGTTTTACAAAAATGACCCTCAACAGGTTACTTAAGCTTTTAAGTTTATTTTAGGTTTCTAATTGTGATGGGAATGCCCTGTTTTAAACATATTGCCTTTCATTTCTATTTGGCTGGAAATCTAACCAAATATCCAGCACAAACTTTGTGATATTGAAGGCTGACAGATAATTATTATTATACTGTTATAAGTATGAATATTTGATCTAAATTCAATGGGTTTCAAATCCTACTGCAATTGCATGAGCCCTTTGTTGCATGCCATAAATGACCTACGAAAATCTTAGAATAAAATGAGAGGTAGCTAACCTAACTTCTAGCTAGCACTTCAAGTCTTCAAGAGACAATGGATGCTCTGTAAATAAATTGAATCTATAAATATTGAAGCTGTAATATCATGTGTTCTATGCATTGTCCATACCTTCCTTGCTTAAGAAGTGTCCAACAATTATATGTGATAGGAGGGTCCACTGATGGGCTTGAAATTAACAATCTCAATTTTCCAGCTCATCTTTTGTAGTTTCAACGTTGACCATTACATTTTATGCATGAATGGCCTTTTTGTGATGGTACAAAAGTGTTTAATATGGTCAATTTAATTGGCTTTGCCAGCCTTGAGATGCAGTGCGTTTACATTGGAAGAAAGAAAAGGCCACTACATTTCAAGTTGAATGCTGAATTGTGCAATGTCATATATACATCAGTGTATTCATTATTGTACCATAGATATAAGTTTATATATAGATAATTGCTTTTTTTTTTTTTTTAATGAATCCCGTGCATTGCAAGAGAGTATAACTTATTGTCAACAAGTGGAACAAGAGTTTATATTGACTTTGGATTCACATTTTTATTGTATTACAATCTCTACAATACTATGTCTAATATCTTTATGTAATATAATAGGCTGGTGGAAAATAACCAACCAATAGTACAAATGCCAAAGCAATTCAAACCACAAGTGACAATTCAAGAAGAGATGAACATCAACAGAAGAACCATAAGTGAAATAACAAAAGTTATGTGGGACTCTAGTAATGAGGTAAGAAAAAAGAAAACCTTGAACAATAACATCGTGTCCTTAACATTGCTTTATGTACTATAGACCTGCTGTTACAAAATTTAACTTTAAAATTATGAATTGATTGATATCAAATTCAATTTCTAGAAAACTATCTTTACCTGTTAGGGAAAGATTATAAACATTGAGATAGATAATTCTGGTTGGTATTTTATTTGTTGTGAAGTATGTCG
This sequence comes from Quercus glauca, assembly GCA_023736055.1. Taxonomy (NCBI): domain Eukaryota; kingdom Viridiplantae; phylum Streptophyta; class Magnoliopsida; order Fagales; family Fagaceae; genus Quercus; species Quercus glauca. The sequence continues at coordinate 52,339,023 of CM043316.1, read as the reverse complement.
TAAAAAGGTAAAATCAAGAGATGAATTTTTATGGTACAACAATTGCAACAAAAAGGCATGCTTCCCAATCCCAAGGTACACAAAATGAAAATGTTTACTTTTTATATTAAAATACACAATAACTAATATGATATTAACATTATATATGTCATTTCTTTTATAAAGTATAGAATTCAATTAAAGGTTGAAGATAGCTCAGGAATAAGCATATTCATTTTATTTTATTCAGAAGCAAAAAAATTACAACATATCAGTGAAAGATCTTTTGAACAAATGTTTAGAGGTGAGAATATGGAAGATAAAATTAGTGTTTAATATTTACTAAACTTTACTTAAGTGTACAATTTGAAAAATATTACTTTTGTTAGGTGTTTGAAGAAGCCATCCTTCTTGTGCAAATAGAAAATCTAAATGGAAAAGAATTTGTTTTCCAAATACAACTAAATGACTATAATGTCAAGTATGGATGGGAATTCTACACCGTCAAGAAAGTTTTTGAATCTTTTGAAGAAACTGACAAAGCAATTAACTTAATAAAATGACAGAAGTACATATTCTTTAATTAGCAAAATTACAAATATGATATTTAACTTGTATATGTTGTAATACATTCCTCAACCTGTTCTATTGCCAAGCTTACATTAGTGATACTTCAAAGCAATATGCAACTCACACTAACATCTGTACAAAAGGAAAATAAAAGGACATATTCAGTGGCTACTATGAAACAACAAAGGAAGAAGATACAAAAAACACTTTAAAGTTGTCATTCAATTTATTTTAAATATTGATTAAGTAGTTCTTTAAATTTGTGTTACATACATTTTATGGATAATTGAGGATGTTAAAGATTTTATTCTTCATTTTATTTTAAACTTATGTTTGATTTCTATTTTTTATTATGTAAATTAATGTTTCACATCAAGATTAATAGTTCATATCAAGGATAGGAAGCTATAAAACTGGAATCCTAATGTACAAGCAAAGAGGAAGAGAAAAAGAATAGCTTATATCTTTATACACAATAGTTTTCCCATACATTGCACAGGTTAGCGACTAGTTCTTCTTTAAAATCATGAGAAATCACCAAAAATTTACTTAACTTTTAAAAACCCACACCGTTTCAATGTGTAACCACTCTATCTGCCTACTCATATTTTTTGCTTCTCTATAATTTTTTCCTTTTTCTATTATGCTCTTTTTCCTCTGAGAGAAAAAAAATCCAGAGACGCTTGAAGAGAAATAATAGAGGCCTGCCTTCACTAGCTTGCGACCACTGCTCAACCAGCGAAACCACTATCGGTAAAACTGATTTCTTTCGTTTTTCCCTTTCAATTGCAGTGCTTGGGATTTTCATCCTTAATCTTCTTCTCCTTCTGATTGATAGTTTGTTTGTGTAATTTGGGTGGCTCAATTTCTTTTTCCTTCCCCCTTCGATGTTCACATAGTTATGCTACTATATTGTGTGTATTGGTGGACTAAGCAAACCGTTTCAGTGCAATTTTGCTACGATTCACAAACCTTTTCAGTTTTCACCATTAAAAAAAAACACATATATACATAAGGAACGGCCTAACACTATTACTGAGAGCATCAACAATGGACAGACAAAGTCAAAGAGGAAGAGAAGAATTTGAGAAAATTTCCACCGCCAAACAAGTCTTTCATTGAAAACATTACTGGTAAATTTTTTATTTATTTATTTTGTTTTTAAAAATTACCGGTTAGATATGATTTAGCCTTTAGTATTTCAATTGACTTGATTTAGAGTTTCATTCTTCATCCTTATTGACGAGACTCTGTAAGGGCGCAGAGAGAAAGAGTTCAAAAGGCTGTCTCCATCGGTCTACCGCTACCATCAAATGGTTGGAACCACTGTCGGTAAAGTGTTTTTTTTTTTTTTTTTTTTAATTTTTTTTATGTCCCTTTCTTTAGTGTTAAATGTGATTTAGGTTTGGGTATTGTGGGTGGATTGGTTTTGATATAGGAATTTAGTGTTTTAAGTTGAGATTGTATATCATATATATGCATCTTTCTTCTCACTGCGTGACAATTGCAAAATTCAAATACTATAAGAGGAAGCATGTATATATCCAACACATGAGATAATTATTGAGTAGGTTAGGAAACCCTAGTTGCTTATAGAGTACCGTAGCATCTCCCATTGGGAGTGGAGCATAGGTTGTGTGAGAGTAGTTTAAACACTGTTCATGGGTTAGCAAGTGAGATCATATTTTTAATGAAGGTGATGGTTTCAAAATTTTCTACCCCGGATTAGTCACAAAATTTTCTAGTTTATCTCTGTTGTTATGGGTGGTTCCATTTTCTTTTTCGTTGAGTCTAAGACTTTCGAATTCTCCGTTAAGGAGGGAGGTACCTATTACATGTTGCGCCTTTTTGAGGGAAATCAGAATTCTCTTTAATCATTTTTTATGGCCAAAGAGAGTGCAAAGCATTTGCTTGCTATTGTGGAGGATATCATGTCTAATGTAATTCCTGGAAATTATGCATGAACTTTCAGGGATGGTGATAAAGTATTTATTTTGCAATTGGGTTCTAATGCACATGGTAGTTTCTTTATGATCTCAGAACTTGTCCATGGCAGACAGATAGGCTTCATTGTGGTGCGGGCAACAAAATTGGGTAGTGGGTGGAGAGGGTTTGGATTTCATCTTCGGAAGGCTATTGCTCCTGAAACACTAGCCGGCAAACCGCCGTCACAATCTGATTTGAAATTGCTAGTGGAAAAGTTCCGACAGCAAAATTCCAAATCCTTTTTTATGGCAATGATGGAGGGTGATCGGAGAGATGGAGGTGGTAGTAAGAAAGGAAGGCATTTAATGCCAAATATTCAAAATTCAAACAAAGCAATTTTGAACAATCAGAACCATGATTCACATGATATGGATGCTGGGAAGGAAAGAGCGCTGCTTGAGGCTAGAATTACGTTTGAGATTAATGAATACGTTAGCAGTGGCACTGATTTATCTCTAGATGTTTGCATGAGATTGGACCGTGGACTAGATGGTAGGTGGGAAGTTAAGTGGTCCAAAGTCCAGGAAGTGGGCCACAATGTTAATCCTATAGAAGGTTATTTTAAACGTACAGCCCCATTCAACCAAGGCAACCCAGTCAAGGCCAAACCAATCCACACTTTTAAACTCAAGCCCATCTCTATCTGGTGGCCCAAAACAAAATAGCTTACTTCCTCCTCTTCTTTTCCAGCACGCGAAACCCAAATCCCAGGGATATCTTTGGCATCAGTCACGATGAGTTCTGTGAGAGGTAATAAGAGCTCCAATGTAGTGATTGCCGAGCCGATGCTTCCTTAAGCTGTTCTCGGTAGCTCTTCGACACTAGCCCACTCGACAAAGGTCACCAATAAAGCCGATAATGAGATTCTTGACTCCGATGAGGCCGATGCGACCAGGTATGGGTTGGCAAACACCTTCGATGGTGAAGAGAATTTGCAATGAGACATCCAGTTGATTCTTCAGGAGCATTCCGACAACGTTATCAATAAATTGGGGAATTTAGAGCAGTGGGTGCTTGAATTGCGAGATGGATGGAGGGTGGCGGTTCTGATTCAGATTTCTCTACTGCCGGGTAAAGCCACAGAGGTTTTGAAAGACCAAAATTAGTTGGCCTTGGTTCCGTTGAAATCTTCAGACTCCTTGGAAGTGTCATTAGCTTAGTATGACGGGGATGAAGTACTTGTGGAGGATTGGGTTGTGGACACCTATTCGGAGGATGCTGAGCTGCCTCTAGCTGTTGAACCACTTGCTTTCTCACTACCCTTGGCCATGAAAGAAAAGGAAGTTGTAGGTGTGGATAGTTCAATGAGGCAAGAACCTTACTCAAAGTGGTTCCAAAGCAGATTCAATGGCTTTGATAGCTTCCTGGGCACATCCCCTAAAAGGTTTGGAAAATCAAGCAACTAAATTTTTATTGGCTGTTGAAGCTGAATTACAACGGAGGGCTACTTTGGACAGGAAAGCCCGTAATTTAAAGAGTGATTTAAAGAGTCCGGGGGTGAAAGGGTTAAGAGAGTTGAAGGGTCTATTTAGTTCTATTAATTATGGTTCTACCTCTGCTCGACGTAGAGGTAATAATAAGGATCATGCTCTCTTTGTTCCTCAATGAACTTAAAATTGCTTTCTTGGAATGTGGTAGAAAAGAGGCTTCTGATTCGTAATTTGCTACAAACTTTGAGGGCTGATATTGTGTGCTTGCAGGAGACCAAACTTGAATGGATTACTAGAGGAATTGTTCGTAGTATATGGAGCTATCCTTATGTGGATTGGTTGTACCTGGGCTCTGAAGGTGCTTCTGGAGGTATTTTATTGATGTGGGATTTGGTTGTGGAGAAGGTGGAGGAGGCGGTGGGGCATTTTTTAGTTTCATGCAAATTCAAAAATGTTGGTAACCAATTTGAGTGGGCTTTTACAGGAGTATATGGACCAAATTTGAACAAAAAGTGTAGGAATATGTAGGAGGAACTAACCGGGCTGATTAGTTGGTGGGATTTGCCTTGGTGTCTAGGTGGTGACTTTAATATAATCCATTTCCCGTTAGAGAGACTAGGGGCTGCAAGTTATACTCGGGCTATGTGTAGATTTTCTGACTTTATCTCTCTTCATGGGTTGATGGATATACCTTTGGAAGGAGGCCTTTACACTTGGTCCAACACATCCTCTGCATCTAGAATTGATCGGTTTCTTGTCTCTCTGCTCTTGGCAAATCATTTCACACAGTTTTCCCAAAAAAGGATGTTTAAAGTACTTTCAGACCACTTCCTAATTCTGATGAAGGGCGGGAGTCAGAGGAGAGGTAGAATTCCTTTTCGTTTTGAAAATATGTGGTTGAGGGTGGAAAATTTTGTTGACAAAGTGAAGGCTTGGTGGGCATCCTATTTGTTCCAAGGAACTCCTAGTTTTATCTTAGCTAAGAAGTTGGCAGCTTTGAAGTTGGATCTAAAAAAGTGGAATGAAACGGAGTTCGGCAATGTCACATATGGGAAACAGCAGCTTTGGAGAAAGTTGAATGATTTGGATACTAAAGAGGAGACTCACCCATTAACAACTGAGGAAAAGTTAGAAAAATTTAATCTTTGTACGCATATTGAAAAGTTGACTCTTTTAGAAGAGATTAGTTGGAGGTAAAAGTTTAGGGTGCAACACTTGAAGGAGGGAGACGCCAATACCAAATTATTTCATAGAATGGCTAATTATAATAGAAGAAATAACAGTATTGAAAGCCTTATGGTTAATGGCAGCTTGTCCTCAGATCAGGGCGAGATTGCAGATTGTTTTACTTAATTTTTTAAGAAGTTATATTCTAAGCAGCAAGTTGATTGACCATTTCCAGATGTATTAGTTTTTCCAATGATATTTAGTGACAAGGCACTTTGGCTAGAGAGACCTTTTGAGGAGGGAGAAATATTTGATGTTATATAGAATTTTAATTGTGATAAAGCTCTTGGACCAGATGGTTTCCTAATGGCTTTTTTCCAAGCTTGCTGGGGGGTTCTCAAACCTGATCTAATGGCTGTATTTCATCATTTTTTTGCTAAAGGTTAGTTTGAGAAAAGTTTAAATGCAACATTCATTACTCTCATCCTTAAAAAAAATGCAGTAAGTGAAGTTAAGGATTTTCGTCCCATTAGTCTTATTGGGGGGTTTTATAAAATTATTGCTAAAGTCTTGTCCAACCGTCTTCACACGGTTATGGAAGATATAATTTCATCATCACAGAATGCTTTTATGAAGAACCGACAAATCCTTGACCTTGTACTTGTTGCTAATGAATGCCTTGATAGTAGATTGAAGGCTAGTTTGCCAAGTTTACTTTGCAAACTAGATGTTGAGAAGGCTTTTGATCATGTAAACTGGGGTTTTCTCTTGAAGTTGCTAGAACAGAGTGGGTTCTCTGCTAAGTGGAGGCAGTGGATTTTCTTTTGCCTATCTATGGTTCGTTTCTCTATTCTGATTAATGGCTCTCCTTGTGGATTTTTTGAGAGTGCTAGAGGGTTGAGACAAGGTGATCCATTGTCTCCTTTATTATTTGTTTTGGTTATGGATGCCCTTGGAAGAATGTTGAATAAAGTTGTCCATGAGGGATGTATGTCAAGCTTTAGGGTGGGTGACTTAGTGGGAAGATTCTTGGTGGTGACTCATCTCCTCTTTGCGGATGACACCCTAATTTTTTGTGATGCTGATCTCGATCAAATTTTGATTCTACATATGATTCCTATTTGGTTTGAGGCGGTGTCTGGTTTAAAGATAAATTTGGGCAAGTCAGAATTGGTCCCTGTTGGAATAGTGCATAACATTGAATTATTGTTGACTGTACTTGGCTACAAGCAAGGTACTCTTCCAATGAAGTACTTGGGTCTTCCTCTGGGTGCTAAATTCAAAGATAAGACCATATGGAACCCAATTCTAGAGAAGATGGAAAGGTGATTAGCGGGGTGGAAACGTTTGTACTTATCCAAGGGAGGTAGAGTCACTTTAATTAAAAGCATTCTATCTAATTACCCACTTATTTTCTATCTCTTTTTCCTATGCCTGCTGTTGTGGCTAACCAGATTGAGAAACTTCAGTGGAATTTTTTATGGGGTGACATTGATGATGAACCTAAATTTCATCTAGTTAAATGGGCTACTGTTTGTTCCCCCATTTCTTCGGTGGCTTAGGGATAAGGAATGTAAGACTTTTTAATGAAGCTTTGCTTGGGAAGTGGCTATGGAGATTTGGGATTGAGAAGGATGCCCTTTGGAGGCAAGTGATAGAGGTGAAATATGGATGTGTTTTTGGGGGGGGGGGGGGGCTGGTGTACCAGATCTATTAATGGTCCATATGGTGTTGGTTTATGGAAAATAATCAGTCGGGGATGGCCTTATTTTTCACGCCATATTCTATACGATATTGGTGACGGGTCTAGGGTGAAGTTTTGGCAAGACCGTTGGTGTGGTGAGACATCCCTTGCAGTCAGTTATCCTGAGTTATTTAGATTTAGTGTGGTTGCACTTATGAAGTACACCGATGGCTTCCTTGTTTGGGATATCAGTTTCTTTAGGGGTGTGCATGCTCAGGAATTAAAGGCTATGTCAGGCTTCTTGGATACCATATATGGTTCTTCAATAAGGGGGTTTGGTGAGGATAAGATGTGTTGGAAGCCTAGTAGAGATAAGGGGTTTAAGGTTAATGATTATTATAGAATTTTAGTGGGCTCTACTGACTTCTGTTTTCCTTGGAAAAGCATTTGGAAATAGAAGATTCCTTCTCGAGTAGCTTTCTTTGTTTGGACTGTTGCTTTAGGGAAATGCTTGACAACTGACAATTTACGAAAAAGGAAGGTTTGGATATTGGATTGGTGTTACATGTGCAAGTGTAATGGTGAATCAGTTAACCATCTCTTCCTTCATTGTCCGGTTGCTATGGATCTGTGGGCTATGGTTTTGGGTTTATTTGGAGTAAGCTAGGTTATGCTGCAATTCGTTTTAGGGCTCTTAGAGTGTTGGCAAGGCAAGTTTGGTCGTCATTGAAATGGTTTTATTTGATTAATTGTACCCCATTGCTTAATGTGGTGCCTTTGGAGGGAGAGAAATAGTAGGTGTTTTGAGGATATTGAGAGATCCATACTAGACCTCAAGTCATTTTTCTTTAACACTTTATTGGATTGGTTGGTTGTTATGCAAAACCAATCATTCCCTTCTTATTTTGATTTCCTTGATTCTTGTAATTTTTGTCTTTAAGTTGTTGACCCCTTGTACACTCCTTGTGCACTAGGGTGATCCTTTTTTGATATCAATAAAACTTATTACTTATAAAAAAAAAGAGTTAAGATTATTTTCCTTTTCATTTGTGGTTCAGATTTTTTGCTTCACTCCCCATAGAATTTTGACTACCAAATTGAAGATTTTCATCAATTTTGCTTCATGGTTGGCCTTTTGTTTTTCTTTTTCCCCTCTATTAGAGTAAGGTTTTTGCTTTGAATGATGTTGGATTAATTCGGATGAACTATGGACTTTGAATTTCCTCTTCAATTTGTAAGAGATATTTGGATGACCAGTTTGAAGTTTGAACATTTTAGGAATTGCTAGATGACAATGTGTACATTTTGTGGGCAAAGGTTGCTGGCAAAATCTGGTGTGGCATTGGGTTACATTCATGAGGTAACCTTTGGGATAAGACTATTTGGTGGAGTTACGAATTTTGGTTATCCTTTGCTGCATAATGGAAGACAGTGTCACTGCTCATTCATGAAGTAATATTCCCCTAATATGAAACTATTTTTTAAATTAAAACTGGAGAGATGTAAACCAATTTTGAACTTATAAATCCATTCCTATTCAAGAATAATAGAAGCATAAGTATAGTGATGATCTTTTTTTTTTTTTTTTTTTTTTTGGTTTCAAATAGTAATTCATTTAAGCTTGAACATTATTTGCTGGGACTATGGCTTCACAATGCTGAAATTGTCAATTTGAAAGAAGTAGATTTATTACACCATAAGAAGCTATACTTGGTTCTTGATTTAGATCATACGCTACAGAAGAAGAATATTTAAAATTAAAAAAAGATATGACATTAGAAGAAGAATATTTAAAATAAAAAACAGATTTGCAAGGCATTTATTATACTTTGGTAGTGTGCTTTGCATTTTGTATATCTTTGTTTTCAAGTATCATGGTGACATTCCATCTTTGTTTGTATGATCATCTATAATAAGCTTGTCTATATACCATTGTAACTTGTCATGTTGTAGAACCTATAGAGGTCCACATGAATGATTACCGTTGGGTTCTGAATCTGTTGATGAAAGTTTTATTTGAGTGTTTTTAGTTTATTAATGGAATGATTAGATTTCTAACCAAAGGTAGGTAAAACTTCCAAAGAAATGAAAAGGATATAGTTTACTGCTTATGTAGTCTTATATTGTAAAATCACCATAACCATGAATCACTTGGAAGTTTTGAGGAATTTTTGGGTGGGATCTTTTGATTTGTGGGAAGCACTACCTCACTTGTCTACACTTTTTTTTGTCCCCCACCCTCCCTTCTTTTTAAGAAAGATTGTCAAGATTTTTATGTTATGCTTAAGGCAAGCTTAAATATTGTCTTTATTTGTAATATCACCATGAGATTTTTTGTTCCATAATGCATGAGGTGAACTGTATATAGGAAAGGTTTGGTAGATATTGGGAGAAAATCCCTATAATGGTACTCATTTTGCATGAATATGTGGTAAAAACATAGAACATTCTGCACCCATGACTTAAAAAACAAATTTATTTAAGAATAATTGCTTCCTCACTGTTTGTGTCCTTGTCCCCTATAGGCCTTGGAAACTAAATAGAGGCTCTCTTATCAATTTGATTGATTATCAAGTTGGCTTTTGCTTTCACTATATTGTGTGTTGTCCGAGTGTTTGCATCTTCCTTCCTTTATCTTTTCCTTATATTTACTGCCGTGGATGTGTTTATATTTGTCTTAGATTGTTATCAATTCTGTTATAAGCTTGTTATCATATTCTGCACATTAATTGTTTGATATAAAGCTTGAATTGGTAATTGTGTATTTGAGGTCTAAACATTCAAGGGTGTTGTATACCCATTTTGAACTTTCAATTGGTATCAGAACGGGTACACTTGTTGTGGTTTAATTACCTAAATATGATCCTTGACCCCTTAAGGATGGATAGGTCTCAATCTCTTAATGTATCATCGTTCTTTGATGGTAATAATTATGCATTTTGGAAGGTCCGTATGAGGGCATTTTTGTATTCTATTGATGATGCTGTGTGGGATGCAGTTGAAGTAGGATGGACGAGGCCAGAGGCTACCAAGTCTACTTGGGATAAGGCTGCTTTTGCAGCGGCCAATGCAAATAGCAAGGCATTGAATGCTATTTTCTGCGGTGTCTCTCCAAAAGAATTTCACCGGATTTCTCATATCACCATTGCTAAGGAAGCATGGGAAATTCTGGAGACAACCTATGAGGGGACTAAGAAAGTGAAGGACACCAAACTTCAGATGTTGACCACTCGCTTTGAGGAGTTAAAGATGAGTGAGGATGAGTCTTTTGATTCGTTTTACAGCAAATTGAACGAAGTGGTTGTTGGTAAATTTAACTTGGGAGAAAAGACAGTGGACTCGAAGATTGTAAGGAAGATCCTTCGGTCACTACCAGAAAGTTTTCGGCCCAAAGTTACAGCCATTGAAGAGAGCAAAGATCTTGACGAAATCAAGATTCAAGAGCTGGTTGGTTCTCTACAGACATATGGGTTATCCCTTCCTTCAGCGAAGAAGAGCAAATCCCTTGCTCTTAAGACAATTAATGAGAGAATGGTGTCTCATGACTTCTCAGAAGAGGATGCAGTAGATAAAGATGTGGCGTACCTTGTAAAGAACTTCCGAAAATTCCTAAAGCTCAAGAATAGTGGGAAATTTGGTGACAGAGGAAAATTTCAGAGCACCGGAAAAGAGAAGAATGATTTCAGAAGAAAAGAGGGGAAAGATTCCCAATCCTCACAAGGAATTACATGTTTTGAATGTAACGGACATGGGAACTTTAAGAAGGAATGCCCCAATTACTTGAAGTCAAAGGGAAAGGCTTATGCCACTACTTTAAGTGATTCGGACTCATCAAATTCTGATTCTGAAGGGAGCTGTGATGGAGAAGGAAATTTCTCCGCATTCATGACCATTGCTCATGTGGAGTCTTCGGAGGACCTGAATCAACTTGTACAAGAACTTGGAGAACACAACGATGATGAATCCTTAGGGATTGTTGAAGAATTAGATGCCGAAGAGGATAGAAATACAGCTAGTCTTCAAGAGAATTATACTTTACTCCTTGAAAAATCGGGTGAGTATGCAAGGGTTGCAAAGGGCTGTGAAGAAGATGAAAAGGGCTGAAGAGGACTACAAAAGTCTACTGGCCAGATATAAAGAGGCTAAATGTGAGATTGAGACACTAAATGGCGAGTTATCGGAAGCTTATACCAAAGTAAGATTCCTTGAGCAAGAGGTGGTGCAAGCGCAAGCCAAGATAGAAAAGGTCTCCTCTAGAAAGTTGGATGATGTTATCTCATCCCTAAAACATTTCTTAGATAAGTCCGGATTGGGATATACCGGAGGGAGTAGCTCATCGGTCAAAGCTACCAAAGAAGTAAAATTTGTGAAGGCCATAGAGCCGATTGTAGAAGAGACCATCCCTGAGAATGTTAAGGCTGAGAAGAAGAATGTGAGTGAGCAACGGATAGTGAATAAGCCCCGAAATCAATTTATGGGCAGACATGAAACCAGAGCAAGATCTCTCTCAAGACCACAACGGGGTCCTAGAACAGATTATGTGTGTCACTACTGCGGACTGCGAGGGCATGCTAGACCCAATTGTCAAAAGCTAAGAGCAGACAACAATGCAAGCGCACCTCAGTCACGAGGAAGAAGAAATGACAAGAGGTCTTGGGGTGGTGAGCAACCAAGAAGTCAAAACCATGATCCAGGAATGACGGATGTGATAAAGATGATCGGTGCCTTCACCAATTGCCTTGAAAGCTTCACAAGAAGGTTTGATAGTCCTAATTCTTGTACCCAATCCGTCAAGGATATCACCCCAAACGCATGTGACGTGTGGGTGACAAAGGATACTCATACATAAGCATTACAACATGTCCATGCATCAATACTTCCCATGTTTGTGGATATGCTTGGTTGTGTGCTTCTTGCTAGTATTTAGGTTGTTATTTTGCATGTGTGTTTGTCTTTGGTTTGAAATGTCTTTACATTTTGTTGTTGTTATGCTTTTGATCAATTTTTTTCTTGTGTGTCAAAAATCCAAAAACATATAAAAAATAGAAAATCCAAAAAGTTTGATAAACTTTGTTGAGCTTTTGTCTCAAATCATATTTTGCCTTGTACCTTTGTACTAATGGCTTTGTGCATCTACGAGCTTAGCTTATCTTCTATGCACTCGTATCATTGTGGGAGAAATTCTGAAATCTATGTGATTGTTGTAAATAGATCTTCAACCTTGTCATGAATGATTAGTGAATTTTTTTGTTGATCTTTAGACGTGCATAGACTCATGCCTATATATCTTCCCACTCTTTATTTTTGTTTTTGCTTAAAAGAGCTCTCTAAATATAAATCTCCAAATGAAAAGAGATATAGAGCTGCAAAAGCCTATCGCACATACTAGTATTTGACTAGGAAAAAGGAAAAGTGACCAAAATAAAATGTTTGATGCCCAAAAAGCCAAAGGCTACCTCATAAATTGAAATATAAAAAATTTCAGGCATCTATCTCACAATGAGATTTTCTTTGCTCAAAAAGTGCAAATGATATGTTAAAAATGGAGCCAAATGAAAAGTTTCAAAGAATGTTATCAAGTTCTTGTGGGAGGTCATATATGCATGTTTCTATAATTGAGATAGGTCACATTATCTAGTGCTAATTGTGTATGCCTTGATTGAATTGATCATTGAAGCTTCACATTGGACTAAGGACTATCTTATTTTTGATATCCACACACAACACACAAGTCTATGTTCAATGAATGCCTTATTCATTTGTGTGATTGTACATGATTAAATGTGTTTTCACATGCTCAATCTTTGTTTGATCAAACACAAAAAAATTCTTGAGTGTTTTTAGTTGTTTTTGGAAAGTATTTTGTTTTTACAAAAATGTAAAAAATTTTCAAAAACAGTGTTGCCCTGTTTTGGCGACTAAGTCGCGGGTTGGCCCAGTCGCGAGCCTACTTAGAGATTTTTCGCGGCTTACTGGCGAGTCAGTACCCAAGTCACAAAAAAGACTTAGAAAATTTTTCAAAATTTGAGTTTTGCATTTTTTGCGGCTCAGTTTGGCGACTTGTTCGCGGGTGGAAGGTCCAATCGCGAGGGTTACTCAGAGATTTTCGCGGCTCAGCTCGCAACTCCTTCACGGGTAGACCTTCCAGTCACGAAAAACACTTAGAAGATTTTTCTAGAATCTTACATTCACAGTGTTTCGTGGCTTACCCTAGCGACTTACTGGTGACTTGATCAAGTCGCGAAAAACGCGTGTTTTGCATTTTAAAGACAGTTTTCAAAAAAAATTTTCAGTTTTTCCCTCAAAAATCAAGTGACTGTTCATTGTCTTCTCAACTCTTCACTCTGAAACACTCTGTGCTTTCTCTTAGGAAATCCTCATTTCTGCATCACTTTTCACGAAAAAGGTGTGGTTTTTCTTGTTTCCACTTCATATTTCATGTTTTTACCTTTATTTTCTTGAATATGTAAGCAGTATTGATGCCATTGCGTTTTTTTTTTTTTTGAGAAAAAGTATGTTCGGTCATAACCTTGTTTCATTCTGTTTGACTGTTATCTAGTTGAGAGTTGTTGCTTCTGAGTTCTTATTGATTGTCTTACTGGTGTTTTTGGTGTTTTGTACTTATTGTGAAATTTGTGTGGATTTATTAATATTTCCATATCATGCTCATGGCCGTTTGTCACAGTGTTAGTATGTGTATGTGTGATTCTTAAGCGTTTTAGAACAATCCCTGTTTCTGTTTTCTTACTCTTCACTATGTTTAAGTGTGGCTTACTCTCTGAGTTAGTAAAATCTCTCGGATTTCCATTCTCATTGAATCTAATGAATTTGATGTTGGTACCCGGTAGTTTTGGTTTTGGTGCTTTGTTGTGTGTTTGCTCTTTTACAGATGTCTCAACAATCCTTCAAAGGCAAAGAGAATATGACAGAAGAGGAAACCGTACCTGTTGCGAAACGAACACGTTCTTCATCACAGACAACTACTGAACTCAATGTTGAGTTATTTAGAACTCCTCAGCACCTACATGCTTACTCAAGCATTTTTGACGAGGCCTCACCTATAGTGGCATGGGAAGTCAAATTTGACTCTTTGGAAACAACGTTTATCCCTCGGATCTTCGAGGAAAAAGATTGGGCAGAATTATTTGGAAATTTTGTGGATCCAATAATGGAACTAGTGAAAAAGTGTTTCGCCAACACAGTTAATCTCAAAACTGAAATACACTGTATGGTAAGAGGAACGGAGTTCATCATTAGTCCAGACACCATAGCTGAACTTCTCAAAATCACTAGACCTAAGAATGCAGACCTCACTCCTTATGATGATCGCACTCCAATGATTCAGGACATTCTCCAAGTTCTTGGTCCTGACCATACAATCTCCAAGGCTGGCACATCCATAAGTACTACCAAGCTTTCACCTGAGTTGACAACATTGAAGTTGATCATGTACACCAACCTCTATTCGTTGAACAACACAGTGTATATCAACCTTGGAAGAGCTCAATTTCTATGTGACCTCATCACAGGCACCACCGTCGACATCTGTGCTCATATCTTTTATATCATAAGAAAGACAGCGACTCGAATAGTAGCACGAGGGTGCCTTCCATTTTGCAGTCTCATTATGAAATTCATTCTAAGTGAAGGTGTTACTCCTCCCTCAATTGGGAAAATAATTGCTCGCCCTTGACCAATCTCTATGTCCACTCTACAAGCTAGCAAAAGTCACTCATCCAGAACTCCGAAGAGTACACATTTCTCTCCTGTTACTCCTTCCACTCCTAAGCCAGATTCAAATGTACATGCCACCCAAGCACAGTCTGGTCCTCAACCTGATAGGTTGGAGATGTTCCTTGAGACTCTTCTCAAGCACCTTGAGGATTTGGAAGAGACTCTAAGTAATGGCCAGAGAGAGTAGTTAGAGAGATTGGCAGGCTTGTAGGACCAGATTGATGTTCTAGCAGCTCAAGTTGATGGCATTTTCACCAAGCTACAATAGTGACCCTTTGGCCATTTCGGTTAAAAAGGGGGAGATTTTTTTTAGGGTAGCTCTTGAGGGGGAGTGCTTGTGTTAAGGGGGAGCCTTCATATTATGTTTAAAGCTTTGACTATTATGTTTTGTTTAATTGATGCGTGTATAGTTTTTCTGTGGAACTGTGGTTATTACTTAGATATTTTGATGATGTTATTCAGTTATTTCAGCACATGTCCTTTATTTGTGTTTTGTACCCATTGTTGCTTTTGTAAGCTTTAAGGGTTGTTTCTTGCACTTATGCATAGTTTGTAGGCTTTTATGGTTTGTGCCATGTATTTGCAATACTTTGCTTATGCAGCCTTTATGCACTGTGCTTTTGTACTTGTTAGTACTTTGCATTATCTTAAGTACAATACTCTTGTGCCCTTGTAGGATTGTTCCTAGATGCATATACATTGTATGCATTGGTTGAGTGTTGGACTTGCAAATGATACTCTTCAATTAAGCTTATCACTTTGCATGTCCGGATGTTTATTCCTTGTGTGAATGAACATAGTAATCACTTTTGCTTAAATGACTACTGTTGTTGATCTTGCCATGAATTATTGCTTCTATGCCTATGTTCATTTTTGCTTGATCATGCTTATTTTGCTCCATATGCATATTAAGTTTTCTGCATACAATGATATTGCTATGTTATTGTGTTTCAGGAGTTACTTATTCATATGTTCAAGAGCTTTACAGAATCTAGAGTTAGGTGTGAGTGAGTTTTGTTCAACTGTTCCCAACTCATGTTTTAAGTCTAGAATCTGTTGTAGAGTTTTGTGACGGAATAGCCAAAGGGGGAGATTGTAAGGTTGAATTTAATCAACCATCTAATTGGCTTTATTCCATGACCAATTTGCTTGTAATTTAGCACTTAGTAACCCTATATTTAGGTGGAAAAGTTGTAAGGGTAATGTGTGAGATGATGTGAAGAAAAGCTCAAGAGTGTGCAAGAAAAACAGAGCTTCGCGGCTAGGGCTTGCGGGTGGATCGTGACTGGCAAGCCGCCAAACGCAGGCACGTGGGATGCACACGGGGAAGCTGAAGGGTCGCGCCAGTTGTCACACTACAAGACAAAAGTCCTAGGCTGGCCAGGCCGTTACGTCGCGACTTGAACTCGCGACTTGGACAAGCTGCGAGACCAAGTCGCCAATTTGCCCTGTTTGGCAAAAACTGACGTTTTGCATTCCCTTCTCACCCTACTATATATACACCCTTATACCCACCATATTGAGAGAGCTTCCAGAGAGAATTTTATGAGAGAAACCCTAGAGAAACACAAGATTGATTCATCCATAATCTTAACCTTAGAGACTCTACAAATTCCTCTTCTCACTTCCTCTCTATTGTCATACCCTTGAGAGGCCTTTAGCCAAATCCTTATCTCACCACACCCTTGTCTGTGAGAAGGTCTATTTGGTACTGGTGGAAAGCAATTAAGAAGGAACCAATTTACATTGGTTGATGCTATGGTCTAGTAGCGAAATCCGGTAAGCTAGAAAAGAAAAAGGTTCGGCGCAACCTCGTTGGAGCAAGAAGCTTGGAGGGCTTAGGTACCTGGGTAGATTAGGCTTGGAGGGTCTATTACTGTTCATGTATCCCAACTACGTTTTCTAGTGGATTATTTGACCGCTTAGAGGGCGGCGGAGAGGTTTTACGCCGAGGGCTTCGGTTTCCTCTTCGATAACGCATCGTGTGTTGTCTGAGTGTTTGCATCTTCGTTCCTTTATCTTTGCCTTTTATTTACTGCTGTGGATGTGTTTATATTTGGCTTAGATTGTTATCAATTCTGTTATAAGCTTGTTATCATATTCTGCACATTAATTGTTTGATATAAAGCTTGAATTGGTAATTGTGTATTTGGGATCTAAATGTTCAAGGGTGTTGTATACCCATTTTGAACTTTCAAATTGTTTAAATTCAATGTAATGTAACTAAATTACGTCACAATAATGTAACGAACATTTGCGCAGTCACAAAGAAGTTTAACCTTGTAATCCGTGAAGTAAATACCCTCCGCATGGAATGCAAGAATCGAAGTCAAGACAAAGTATCTATTCACATTACAATAAACTTAACAAAAGGGTTATTTCAGCACTCCCACTCATTATTTGGGTTTTTCTTTTAAATAATTGTGATCTCATCACAACTAATAACCTTGCACTTGTTGAAGACTCTAATCTTATTAGAATCACTAACTAAAATGGAAGTCCTAAACTATTTAGGATTCCTTAAACACTAATGAATCAAAATTTAGATATATAGAACTCTATCCTTAATTTACTAGATAAAGTATTCTAATCTCATTAGAAACTATATAACTTTAATTAGAATTTTAATCTCATTAAAAACCTCTAATTAAAATAAATTAAGGACTATTAATCATAAAATGATTTAGTACCAAGAGTTCTATTTAACTAACATCTTTGATCTCATTAGGTCTTTTAGTTAGAGCCATGTGTAATCTAATCACACATAACCTTGCTCTTAAAAAAAAAATGAAAATACTTAGAAAAAATTCTAATTTTCTTTCTTTTGATCGATCGAATGTGCACCTCGATCAATCGAAAAAATTAAAAAATTCGAACTTGACCACCTGACTTGTTCGATCGATACTCGATTGCCTTTCGATCGATCGAAAACCAAATTCGATCAATCGATTATCAATCGAAAATCAATCTATTTAAAAAGTCTGATCACTGTTTCACTCGATCGATCGAAAGTGATTTTCGATCGATCAAAACTCGGGAAACTCGAATTTCCAGAAATTTTCTAAGATAGTTTTCTACAGTTTTTCTTGAACAAACAACTAACATACGAACATGATAGTCAGAGAATGATATCAAAACTGAATTTCATTGATGCTATAGCCTTAAAGATCAATTTAACATACTTAAAATGAAATTTAAACAATATCATAACATCAATATCAGTTTTAATCAAACAATAATTTCAATGTCCATGCAGAAAAATTAAATGTTTTATTTTCTAACAGCATGAAATTATTATCTCTAATTCCTGGCATATATACACAGTTATCTTTCTCAAAATAACATCATGCATATTTTATCGCACAAAAGATACAATCTAATCCATGTGTAATCAGGCCATAAATCATAGAGGAATGATATGTCTACAACATTTTTACAACAAATCCTAAGTGGCAGGTTGTTACTGGTTGTTATTGTTGGGGCAAAAAAGTAATCTTAGTATTAATTTCAAATTTGAACCAATAACAACTAACCACCTGTGATTTGTTGTAAAAATGTTGTAAAATTGTTGTAGACGTAGTATCTCTCTAAATTATATATAATCATTGACGGTGTACAATACTAATTCAAAACTAGTAAATCAACATTGTCACATATATATGTCATTTGATGAACACATAAAGTTGAATTGCTTAGATATAGTTATTGAATGCTTGAAACCTTGTATCACTAATTCGAATGCATATGAAATATAATATATGGATTGAATGAATCCTTTATATTAACACATGCAATGGTGTGTATGTGAGTGTTTTTCACTCTAAAATCATCCCTTTGTTACCAATTGAGAGACCACACATCTTGGACGTTAGTGGAATTGGAGTGAAGATTAAAAGTATTCCCAAGTGCTTCGATCTTTCTTTTGAAATTCACCACTTCAAGGTACGATATCTTGTTCTTAAATTCTGAAATTTACTTAGTGCATGTTATCAATATCGAATGAAGTAGATCCGTTTTAAAACTTATTTTTCCGCTGCATTCATCTTTAATTCCATCATCAAATCCTCACTTCGATAAACAAGCATATAGTCTCTCGTTCTCCGTAGATACTTGAGAATCTGCTTTACAGCTTGCCAATGTTTTGGTCCTGGATTTGATTGATATCGGCTGACCATGCCAACTGAATAACAAATATCTGGTCTAGTACAAAGTATGAAATACATAAGACTTTCTACTGCAGAAGCATATGGAACTTGTCTCATCATATCTACTTCCTCTTGAGTCTTAGGCCTTTGGTCATCATATAAAGGAACTCAATGTCTGAAAGGAAGTAATCCTTTCTTGGAGTTTTTCATGCTAAACCGTTCTAGAACCTTATTTATATATCCAGCTTGCGATAAGCCTAACATCTTATTCTTGCGATCTCACCAAAGCTTGATCCACAGAATAAAGTTAGCCTCACCCAAGTCCTTCATATCAAATTGGCTTGACAACCAAACCTTTACGGATGACATTACCCTTATATTATTTCCAATGAGTAGAATATCATCAACATAAAGCACTAGGAACATTACTACTTTATCTCAATGTCTTTTGTATACAGATGGTTCATCAAGATTTTGTTCAAAACCAAATGACTTGATTGCTTGATCAAATCTGATGTTCCATGACCTAGATGCTTGCTTAACTCCATAAATGGACATTTTCAACTTGCATACCATATGCTCTTGGTTCTTTGCTATGAAACCTTCTGGTTGCATTATATAAATTTCCTCTTCAAGATTGCCATTGAGAAATGCAGTCTCGACATCCATTTGCCAAATCTCATAATCATAATGAGCAGTAATGGATAAGAGAATTCTGATAGATTTAAGCATTGCTATTGGTGAAACGGTTTCATCATAATCAATACCTACTTTTTGTGTGTACACTTTCGCCACTAGCCTTGCTTTAAAGGTTTCAACCTTTCCATCTATCCCTCTCTTCTTCTTGTAAACTCATTTGCAACCAATGAGTTTAATGCCGTTAGGTGCCTTTACAAGATCCCAAACTTGATTGGAATACGTGGAATCTAATTAAGATTTCATAGCTTTGACCCAATGATGTGCATCTATATCATTCATTGCCTCTTCATAAGTGTAGGGATCCGATTCTACCTCTTCTAAGATAGCTTCATAAGTTTCTCCTAAACCTATGAATCTTATAGGAGGCCGAACAATTCTCCCACTAAGGATTAAGAGTTCAAGTGGGAGTTATAAGATGTACCTCAAGGGTGATAGTCCCTATCAAATAGTTATGATTGTGTGTGAGTTTAAGATTGATTTGCTTGATTTTGATTGCTTGAATTTATTTATCCAAAAGTAAATTTATTTATCCTCAAGGGTGATAGTCCCCATCACAATAATGCTTTTTTGGGTTTCTTAGAATAATGGTTAGAACTCTAAGCCATATGGTCGCGGTCATAAGAAAATGTTTGCTCTACTCTCTACCCTCTACAACACTTCAATATGTAACATTGGTTACACATTTTTGGATTGGATATTAGCTTTAGGATGTTGATTATAATGATAGAATTTTGTATAACCTTATACACTTTCTTATGCAGTGACCACATAGCACTTCTTAAAGCTTTTGAAGGATAGAAGGATGCAAACTGTAATAAAAAGAATCATGTTGCAAATGATAGAGGATATGGGAATGCAATTTGTAGATCTATTTAGCATTGGCTTTGTAGACAAATTGATGAGTGCTAATGTAAATGCCACGTCTACCATTAAAAACATAGAACAATGTATCTTTTCATTTGGTGCTTATACAAATCATTTCAGTATAATTTTTTGCTACGGTTGTTGTTTAATTGCATTGTTCCAGCGAGTAGTTATAAATTCTACCATTAAAAACACTGAAAAATGTACCTTTTCATTTGGTGCTTAAGCAACCGTTTCCTTTTTTTTTTCTTTTTTCTTTTTTTTTTTTAGAACATTAAGCAACATTTCAATACTATTTTTACTGCCATTAGTGTTCAGTTGCATCGTTCCAGTGGGTAATTATAAATTTTACATTGTTTCGAATAAATTTAACTTTATATTTCTCCAGGCAGGAAAACAGAAAAAAACTTCATCTCATTCTTCACGCTCTCTCTTTGTTTGGGGAACCTTTAGTTTTTACAAAAAATTATGTGGGGTTTTAAATGCCATGTTCCATTTTAGTTTTCTTGATTCAAGTTATTGAGTCACATTTCAATCTTTGAAGAAAATTTGGATTTTCACTCTAATTCTCTCTTATTGGACTCATTTTTTTTTTAGATATGCCAAAGGAACTTCCAAATTGGGCGAAACCAAGAGGTGCAAGTAGAAATAGACTTTTGTTCATTGCAATGGGCAGTGTTGGGAAAGGTAATACAAAATTTAGAGTCTTCTTTTCAAACACTATTTTCATTGGATTATTGTTATATAATATGCATTTGCAGTAAACCAAATCCAGTTGAACGCATAGGGTGTGGCTTCTTCTTAATTTTTCTTCTTTCTTATTAATCTTATTTTTCCACTTGCTGGTTGGTTTCTCACTGTCCCAAAAAACCAACAGTATGATTTTTGAATTCTGAGCTCTATATTTTATTTTGCGGATTGGAAGGTTTAACATCAATTAAGACAGATATCATGTGTTTTCTTATGATATAAAAGCCATGGAAGAGTTGGGTTTTTGGCTTTACACTATTCATGGAATAATTTAATTAGTCATGTAGTTTCATTTATTTGATACTCTTCAATTTGTTTGTCCTGTCTGTTTATGTTGTTGTTGTTGTTGTTGTTGTTGTTTGTTGTGTTACAGGAACCATTCAATATGTAAATAAGTTGTAAATTTCTATTTTAAACTATTAATTTCTTTTATCTATAATAACAATCGTTAATATCTTAGACATTATTTTGAAGAAAAAAAAATCCTATATCTTAGACATTGATACATGAGGTATAGATTTCTGACATGGCTTTGATTGTTTGAACTATTTGATGTACTCATCCCACACTTAGGATTGTTCATTATCGGTTTTTGATCGGTACAAAACTGCAAGTGCACAGTATCGTAGTTTTATAGTAAAGTGATGAGAAGAGTATCGTCCTCAGGGATTGGTTACTTACTTTTGACAAATACCAAAATTATGGTAATCTCGATTTTATCTAGAGAAGTCACTAAGGTTTTTGTAATTGGAATTTAAAATAAAATCAATTTAAAGAAAATGCACAAAGGAAAAGAAAGATGTTGTTCGAAGATCAAATTAATGGGAAGAAAACTTCCAGGAAATCGATTTCACCTAATCCCTCACTATGCTTTGCTCATCTAGCTAATTGAATTTAATTCTCTCTGTTTGTTAGCAATCTCAACAAAAACATCCAAAAGCTTCTTTCGACAATCAATTGGAAACCATCTTGTTCATCAATTTACACAAGAGTATGCAATTTAATAAAGCAAGAAAGCATTACGACCAATGATTTTAATACTGAAAGCTCGAAATGTGTTGAAAACACACGAGCGGTTTAGACCCCCAAATTAAAATTACGGCTTGGTTGATTTTACACTAACTTAATGACAAGTGCGGAATAGTGTAAACACAAGCGTATAAGCACAACAACTACTCTAATCCATATTTAAAGCAACTCAGCAGTAAAAATGAAATGAACAAGAGTAGGGAAGAAGGAAGCAAACACAGATAACACCGAGACATGTTACCGAAGAGGAAACCGAAGAACTCGGCGAAAAACCTCTCCGCCGCCCTCCAAGCGGAAATCGATCCACTAGACAATCAGTTGGGATACATGGATTAGCAAAAGACCCTCCAAGCCTAGTCTACCCGATATACCTAAGCCCTCCAAGCTCCTACTTCAACAAGGCTTCTCGGAACTGTGTCTTGTCTTAGTTATCCGGATCCCGCAACAAGCTCCATGTTGCATCTGCCATTCAAGGCTCCTTCCAATGCTTCCCAGCAGCACCAAAATGTCACTCAGCACTCTCAAAGGTGTGGTAAGTGTTTGGGCTATCAACCTCTCAAAGATATGGATAATGGAGAGGGAAGGGTTGAGGAGATACCATAAGCAATTGTATAGAGAAAGGTGGGGAAGACAATCTCTAATTACCAATGTGTTTGGCTAGGGTTTTCTCTCTGAAGCATCTTTCAACAATTGTGGGTAATGATGGTATATATAGGATAGGTGCAAAAGGTGTGACTCAAAAAGTACAGGCTGGCAGAACAGATTGCCTCGCGGGTGTCTCGCGGGAAGGCCTTACCCGCGAGATACTCGCGAGACACAGCTGTCTCCACCTGGCCTGACTCTTCGCATTCCAGCATGTGCCTGGTACATGATTCACTTCGCGGGATGCTAGGTCGCGAGACACCCGCGAGAATCCTTCAATCCTCAAATGCTTGAGTCTTCATACACTCTCTCTATCACACACCCCATACAACAAATCCCACAACAAATATAGGGTTTAAACGATTGAAACTAATTACAATCAAATTTGGCACGGAATAAAAGCCAACAAAAACTGTGTTGTAAATTACAACTTTACAATCTCCCCCTTTGGCTATTCCGTGACAAAACCCTAAAACAGACTCTAGACTTAAATGTGAGTTTGGGAACAAAGACAAAACTTACTCACACCTAATTCTAGATTCTGATAAGCTCTTGAACATATGAACAAGTATCTCCTGAAACATAACAACACAATAATATGATTGTATGTAGAAAACTTGAAATGCATATGGAGCTAACATAATGTGATCAAGCAGAATGGAATAAAATAGTATACCATGGCAAGATCAAACAAGCAATCACTATACACAAGCAATTACTATGCTCATTCACACATGAAATGAACATCCGGATATGCAAGATGATAAGCTCATTTGAAGAGAATCATTTGCAACTCCAACACTCAACCAATGTGAAATACACGAAGTATTTGCATCTTGGAACAATCCTACTAGGGCATAAGAGTGTTCATCACTCAACCAATGCATAGAACGTATATGCATCTAGGAACAATCCTACAAGGGCACATGAGTGATGTACTTGAAGTAAAATGCATGACATTGAACAACAAGCAAACATGCATAAAGGCTGCATAAGCATGGTATAGCAAATGCATGGCACAAACCACAAAGGCCTACAAACTATGCATGAAACAAACCCTTAAAGCTTACATAAGCAACATGGGTACAAAACAAAATGCCACAAAGCCCATATGCCACAAAGCATAGGAATAAACACAAAATAAAAACTGAAAATACTACTGAGTATAATATGATTTAGACACATAGTATCAAAGCTTTAAACCAAAAGACCAGGTAAAAGCAGTAAATAAACATAAACATAGAGAAGATATGAAAACTAGACTTCTTGCTGCTGCTTCTCCCCCTATCACTACTCCCCCTGTCACTGACATCATCTCCCCCTTTTTGTCATGGAATAGCTAGTTGTCATTCTCTTCTAGCTTCCTTTGAATTTCATCCATCTGAGTTTCAAGAGAGGTTAATTGTTTATCAAGACTGGAGTGTTGGCAGTACATGATCTGAGTAAGTCCTGAAATTTTGGTGCTAAGATCTTGGAGGGCAACCATGATGGTGTCAAACTTTTCATCATAGGAATGAGAGGTAGAACTCGAGCTTCCTGCAGGAGCATGATGTTCTTGCTTGACATTCTTCTTGGTGTGGCTCATACTTGCTTAAAGAGTACGACCATTAATTGGACTTGGCCTAGGATAAGGGCGCTCATCAACAGAGGGACGCACCCCTTTGAGCTTTAAAATCCGAGAAATAAGACGACCAAAGGGAATGCAATTCCTTGAGGCAGTGCGATTCACCGTTTTAGCCAAAATGTGGAAGATATGGGAGCATACATCAATTTCCTCATCAGATACCAGATCATGAAGAAATAATGCTCGTCCAAGGTTAATATAACCTGTGCTTGACAACGGATAGAGATTGTTGCACATGATTATTGATAGAAGCCTTAATTCTGGAGAAAGTGAGGCCACATTGATTGATGATCTGCTAGAAGAGAATTCCAAATCAGCTCCTAATGCTCTCCGAAGCGTGCCCTCAGTTGGAACCAACTCATCATATACAGGTGGGATCGGAAGTATGGGCCGGTTGATGTGAAGAATTTCAGAAAGATAAACCGGAGTAATCGAGAACCGCTTTCCTCTAACCCAGCACTTGATCATTTCTCCTTCAACAACAGCATTTGCATAGAACTCTTTCACCATGTTCTCATATGCATCTTCAAGATCGGAGAGAAGAAAATTCCA
Organism: Quercus glauca; assembly: GCA_023736055.1. Taxonomy (NCBI): domain Eukaryota; kingdom Viridiplantae; phylum Streptophyta; class Magnoliopsida; order Fagales; family Fagaceae; genus Quercus; species Quercus glauca. The sequence continues at coordinate 52,314,168 of CM043316.1, read as the reverse complement.
GTCTTTTGTGGCAAACCAAGTGGGAATTTGTGTATCCAAAAGAGATGACTGATCAACAGCTCTTTCAACCAACAACGGAGCATCTCGGAAGAGATTTTTATAGGATTCAAAAGCAGCATGAGAGCGAAACAAGCTAGGATCAAAGATTCCTGTTGAAGCACGAGCTCTCTTTGGTCTCGGGGAATCTTCATCAACATCGATGATTGGTTCTTTCCCTTTGTTGCTGCCACCTTTCACAGCTGAAGTCTTGAACGGAGACATCTGTGCAAAAGAACACCCAAAAATACCAGGAAACACGTGCACAACACACAAAACAGAGCACAGAATTTGATTAGATTCAAGTTAGTTTAAAACAAAGGTAGTGCCGTGTATGAGGATAAACATACACACAGTGCATAAAGCTAAGTAACTGTGCATGTGTGTGCAAGTGATATGCATGAGGTGTGTCTCAGTGTGCCTAGGTATGTGAAGAATGTGCAGAATGAGTAAAGTGTAAGAAACACACACTCAATGACCAAATGGAGTGAAAATTGGTCAAAGAAGTGAGAATCCACAGATTGAAATCACTTGATTTCAAATAGGCACAAAAATGTCATTCGGACATTTTATCGAACACTAAACATGCACAAATTCAAATATGACATGAATAATGCATGAACATGGTGAAAACAGGCCTAAATACACTTTAAAACGCCACAAGGGGCCAACATAGAAGCACAAACAACAAATGGAACAAAACCCAATCAAAAGATTTGACAAAATTTCACCCAATTTTGAAAACCAACCCAAATATTTGAAACTCCCAATTTTTCAAAACCCTAAACAGAAATCTGCAAAATCTAAGCGAAAACATGAGAACAATGCTACAGAGAACATACCTTGAGAGAGAAAATGCAGGAAATATGCTTGATTTGAAAGGATTTTGATGGAATAATGTATTTGGTCAAAAATGGTTATAAGGGAGGTTGAGTGAGGGAAGTTTTTGTGTTTTGAAAAACTGTCACATCAACTGCATAAAAACTGAAAACACGCATTTTTCGCGGGTTAGGGAGTAGCGACACAGTCGCGAGACAACCGCGAAAGAGGCCACTGAAGCACAAACTATTCGCGAGAAGCTCTAAGTCGTGAACCAGTTGCGAGACAGTCGCGAAATTCTCTGTCTGATTTTGAGAAAATTCTAGTTTTTGCCAAACAGCATTTCGCGAGAAGCTGTTGGTCGCGAGACAGTCGCAAAATTCTCTGAGTGACAAGAAAGAAAAAATATTTCCCTCAAACCTTTTCGCAGGAAGCTTCTTAGTCGCGAGCTTCTCGCGAAACAACCCCTGAACTGGTTTTTTGATGAAAAACACACAAAAAGCATTTTGACCAAAAAGAAACACAAGAAAGTATAAAATCACTTTCAAAAACTAATAAAACTCACAAAAATCTTTTTGGATTTGATCAACAAGTTCATGGGCATACACATCACATTTGGACATATACAATCATACAAATGAGATAGGCATTGATTGAATCAAAAACTTGTGTGTTGTGTGTGAGCATCAAATGTGAAATAGTCCTTAGACCGGAGCAACGCTTCAATGATCAATTCACACGAGTCATACACAACTGATACGAAATCAAGTGGACTATCTCCATTATAGAAATGAGTATATATGACCTCCCACACATTTAAAACATAACTTAGAAGCTTTTCATTTGGCTTCTACATAAAGCATAACAATTGGTCCATTTTATTTTGTATGGACAAAACATCTCATTTTGAGATAGGTGCTTGAAATTTATGATATTTCAACATTGATGATAAGCCTTTGGCTTTTTGAGCACCATAAAATTTTCATTAAAAGAGTCGCTTTCCCTTTTTCCTAATCAAATACTAGTATGTGCGATAGGCTTTTGCAGCTCAATATCTCTTTTCATTTGGAGATTTACAATTGGTGAGCTCTTTTTACAAAAACATAAAAATAAAGTGGGAAGAGATATAGACACAAGTCTATGCAAGTATCAAGACCAACAAGACTATTGACCAATCATTCATGACAAGCTTGAAGATCTATTTACAACAGTCACACATAGTTTTCAAGATTTCTTCCACATAGAAAAGAGTGCATATGGAACAAGCGAAGATCGTAAATGCACTACGCCATAAGTACGAAGGTACTAGGCCAAACTCACATGCGATATGCACAAAACAAGTGATCAAACTTTTAGAGATTTTTCAATTTTTATGGGTTTTTGAATTTTTTGAAACACACCCAAAACAAAACAAGAAAAGAAAGATCAACAAAACATATAGACCAAAGCAGGAAACAGAAACATCTAAAACAGAATATGTGAAACCAAGACAACATATATGCAACCAAGAGCAGTGTAGGTTCACACAAGAGATAGAGTTCAAGGAATGATACCGACACCGATGGTCTTACCCAAAGATTCAAACTTCGGGCCATCGAAAGGTTTAGTGAATATGTCTGCCTTCTGATTGTCAGTGTTGATAAACTCCAAGTACACAGTCTTTTCATCCACCAAGTCTCGAATGAAATGATACCGGATTTCGATATGCTTTGATTTTGAGTGTTGAACTGGATTTTTTGACAGATTTATGGCATTTGTATTATCACAATATACACATATCGTGTCTTGAGTGATTCCATAATCATGAAGGAGCTTCTTCATCCACAGTAATTGAGCACAAGCACTTGCAACAGCAATGTATTCAGCAGCAATGTATTCAGCTTCGGCTGTCGATAAAGAGACTGAATTTTGCTTTTTGCTCATCCATGACACCAAGTTGTTTCCAAGATAAAAACACCCACCAGAGGTGCTCTTCCTATCATCAACACAACCAGCCCAATCAGCATCAGAATATCTGGCTAGGCATTCATTTGAATCTCTTGAGTACCAAATTCCATAATCAGATGTCCTATTTATGTATCGGATGATTCTTTTGACTGCTGTTAAATGTGACTCTTTGGGGGCTGCTTGGAATCGAGCACATACGCCTACACTGAAGGCAATGTCTGGTCTGCTAGCAGTGAGATATAAGAGACTGCCTATCATGCTTCGATAGAGTGTTGGATCCACTTCTACACTTGCAGCATCCCTACTTAGCTTTGACGAGGAGCTCATTGGAGTGGAGGTGTGTTTCTTGGAGTCTAGACCAAATCTTTAAACGAGATTTTTGGCGTACTTTTCTTGAGATATGAATATCCCATCTTTCCATTGCTTCACTTGAAGTCCTAGGAAATAGGTCAGTTCCCCCACTATACTCATTTCAAACTCCTTTTTCATTTCTTCGGAGAATTCAAGAGCCAAATGATCAATTGTGGATCCAAACACAATGTCATCCACATGTACCTGAGCAACTAGGAGAGACTTCTCATCTCTCTTCACAAACAACGTTCGATCAGCTTGACCTCTTTTGAATCCACGATCCAACAGGTATGTTGTGAGACGATCATACCATGCTCTTAGTGCTTGCTTTAACCCATATAGTGCCTTAGAGCCTAATCAAATTACAAATTGAATTGAGGGATGTTAAAATGGAAAAAATAACTTGTTAATGAGCAAAAAATCTATTTTTGGAAAAGAAGGGCCAAAGAAAGCCCTCGACCTGCGTACGTAGGCATGAACCTGCATATACAGTCTTTAAGTATGCATATGCAAGTACGAGCCTATGCACACATGTAGGGTTTCAGAAACATTAAAAAAAAAAATGTTTTTTGCATTAATGTTGAGGTTTGGAATGAATCCCACATCGTCTAGGAGCTGTTCAAAACCCCCATTTTCACAATATAAATAATCATACATGATACCTTTTCAAAACACTTAGAAAATCCTAAGGGAAACCTAAGATTCACTAGAAATAGTGAATCAAAGAGGGAGTTTTTCACAAAACATCCTCAAGTCAATTTTATTTGATTGAGGCCTTTTTTGGCCTTAATCTTTTGAGTTTAAGATTACTATTCACATTTTCATTGACTTGTGAATAGATTTGACTGAGGGGAACGGTCAAAAATCAAGCCTAGGAGGTTTTTGCTTTGAGGTATTCATTTTAAACTTTACTTTATTTCCTGCCTTTTAGTTTATGTTTTAATATGTTCTTTTGCTTTGTTTATGCTTATAATATGTTTGTTTAAATTAGGTTTACATTTTCCTTATGTTTTGAGCATGTTAGGTTGTTAGATTTAAGTTTTTAAGTCTTTTTATACATTTTTGTTTCTAGATTAGGGTTTAGGGTGCGTCTGCATGCACATACAATTGGTTTACATACACAGGCCCATGTATGCACACTCATACTCGTACCCAAAAATCCTAATTCAAGTTTTCTGCTTCTGCTTCTTTTATTTTACATCATATGTCTCTATTTTTACCTTCTTGTATGCTTTTTGAGTTTTCTATTTCTCTGTTCACATGTTTCTTTGTCATTATATGCTAGATTAGGGTTTTCTCTTAAAGTTCTTGCTTTGATGCTATGCCATTCATTCACATGCCCATTCATTGATGTCATAGGTGCTATGATGCAGTGAGGTAAGTAAGGTAAGACAGCATTGGTATGAATATGCATTAGATTTATGAACATGCTTGTTGGGATGATTTGTTCTTAATGCAATCACGTGTTTGTCATGTTATGTTTGTGTTTCTACCATGTATCCTTGCTGTCATGCCTACCTTTTTACCTTGATTTGTTCCTGCCTTGTTTGGATGATATGTCTACCATGCTAGATGAATGGTAGGGCTTATGATGTGATGATATGCATGATTAAGTGTAGTATGCTAAGGTTTGTGATATGATGACAGGTATGATAGGTGTATGTTTAGGGATATTTGATACCATGTTGATTGTTAGATGTATGCTAGCATGTGTGTGAGTTAGATAACAATATTGGACATGCCTTTAATAGGATTAAGACATAAGACACAATGAGAGGAAGCCAACCTTAGGGTTGGGCGGTCTTGAGTGCCTAATACCTTCCCTAGAATGTACCTAAACTCTGAACTTATACTCTGGTAGTAAGATCAATGCTCTTTCCTCGAAAGGACGTTATATCCATGGTTCCTGGGCCATTGCGAAACTAGGTGGCGACTTCATTTCTCGTCGTGTCCACAGCAGCTTTGAGGATGTCAACATTGAGGACGATGCCACCACTTCTAACATCCCTAAGGTCGATGACCAGCCTAAGGACAATGCCCCAGCCAGTTTAATGTAGCCTTTCTTTTTCTAAGGTTCTTTTTATTATTTATTTAGTCATCTTTGCAAACAATTTGTTTAAGTGAGGTCCATTGTTTTGGATCATTTTAAATTTTTTTTAAGTACAATTGCCTAGTCCATGGTTTTGGTTGTAGGTTTCATATAGTTGCCTTTTTAGGCTTAACTTTTAAGGGTTTTTGGGTGTTGGTCGTCTACCCTTTATCATGGACAAGTTAACTTTTATATATATATATATATACTCGTCCAAAGTTAGATGTTTATTTCCATTCCTTTGTTGTTCTTATACGTTCATCTATGATTTGGATTTTCCCTTACACATTCGTCCATGATTTGGACATTGTATATTTAGGGATTTTGAGCTTTGGTCACCCATAATTCTTGTTGCATGCTTTTGCTCGTCTTTGTTTTGGTGTTTTGCCTTTCCTTCTTCTAAAGGAGGCTTAAGATGATATGTCCCTGCATCCAAGGATTTTACTTGTCTATGGCTTTTAGCCCTTCTTGTGGATTTTAATTTTATAAAGGATTAAAAAATCTTAAGTAGAAAATCCAAATTGCTTTATATACAAACTAAGAACTGTGTACATAACATAACATCGTCGATGGACCTTGCACATGCTAGTAGCTAGTGCTGTTTAGGGAATTCAAATACTAGAAACATAAAATGCTACTGGAAAACATAAATGCTGAAAGATAACATAGATAGATTACTAGTGGTAACCAATAGCTTGTAAGGGTTAAGGTCATCCATGCTGGCCTTCTCGACGAGTCTTCACTAATAGTACTTCCTTAGGTGCTTCTCATTCCACGGATGCTCCAGCCTTCGTCCATCCAAGGCTTCCAAATAGTACGATCCTCGTCTTTTGTAGTTGATGACTCTTTATAGTCATTCCCAATTAGGTCCCAACTTTCCATGAGCAGGATTCTTAGTAGCCAAGGACATTCTTTTTAGGACAAGGTCTCCAATGTTGAATTGCCTAGGTTTGACCAACGTATCGTGGTGCTTTGTCATCAAATTCTTATAGCATGCTACCCTATGTTCTGCGTCCATCCTCACTTCATTTACGAGATAGAGGCTTAGATGGAGTTGCTTCTCATTTTCTTCGTCTTGGTTGTGGGCCACCTTGAAGCTTGTTAGCCCGACCTCTGTAGGTATCACTGCATCGTTCCTATATGCTAGCTTGAAGGGAGTTTCTCTTGTAGGAGTTCACATTGTCGTCTTGTATGCCTAAAGGATGCTAGGAAGCTCATTAGGCCATATCCCCTTTATCCCCTCAAGTCGAGTCTTAATGATTTTCAATAAGGATCAATTTGCAACCTCTGCCTGTCCATTGTCCTATGGGTAGGATGGTAAGGAGTAGTGATTCCGAATTCCAAGCTGTTCACAAAACTCTCTAAAGGGTGTGTTATCGAACTATTGTCTATTGTCTAAGACGAGCACCCTAGGAATTCCAAAGCGGCAGATAATATTCTTCCAAAAGAAGTTTCTGATGTTTTGCTTAGTGATCTTTGCTAAGGGCTCTGCTTTCACGTATTTAGTGAAATAATCAATTCCCACCACCAAGGACTTCATTTGCCTTGTTCCCATAGGAAAGGGACCAAGGATGCCAAGTCCCTATTGGGCAAAAGGCCAAGGGGCCGTCATTGGGGTAAGATACTCTGATGGTCTTCTAGGTATGCTACTAAAGCATTGACATTTTTCACAAGCCTTGACAAATGCCTAGACATTTGCTTGCATTGATGGCCAATAGAATTCTGCACGAACTATCTTGTGGATGAGGGACTTTGCTCCTAAATGATTTCCACATGCTCCTTCATGTACGTCTCTCATGATGTAGTGAGACTCGTCTGGAGTTAAGCACCTTAAGTAGGGCTAAGAAAGTCTCTTTTATACAATACCTGGTCCATAAGGGCAAATTTCACCGCTCTAACCCTCAGCTTCCTTGCTTTTTCTTTATCCTTAGGAAGGAGTCTATCCTTGAGATAAGACATGATTGGAGTGATCCAGTTGGCTATCAGCAGATGCTACTTTAGATAGGCTATCAGCTTCTGTGTTTTCTTCCCTTGGGATTTGGTGAAACTTTGTCGTTGTGAAGCCCTAGATGCAATGCTTGACTTTGCTTAAAAAACTTTTCATCTGTTCCTCCTTAGCTTCGTAGGTTCCATTCACCTAACCTATGATTAACCGTGAATCTCCTTGGACAACCAATGATTCAGCTCTTGATGCCTTAGCCAGATCTAAGCCCTTAATAAGAGCTTCATATTCAGCTTCGTTATTGGTCGTAGGAAACTGTAGACGAATGGCATACTTTAGACGAACCCCTTCAGGTGATTGCAATACTACTCCATCTGCTGTTGCATGTTAAGTGGACGAACCATCCGCACGGATAACCCGTTCTTTTGCCCCCTGGTCTCTATTTTGTTGGTCATGGGCAGGAGTGAACCTTGCAATGAAATCTGCAAGTGGTTGGGCTTTTATTACTTCTCTTGGTCGATACCTTATGTCAAACTCACTAAGTTCAACTACCCATTGAATCAATCGTCCAGCTGCTGTCACCAACAAAGAGGCCAACTTCTCTATTGGGGGGTATCGTCCTTCAGCTCCTCTTAAAGCTTTGCTGGGGTAGTGGATGGGCTTATATGCCTTTCCTTCTTCTCTGACTAAGGCAGAGCTCACTGCATGAAAAGAAATTGCTATGGAGAGGTACAGTTCCTCACATGGTTTGGACAGGCTCAACATGGGAGTTGTTGTGAGATACGCCTTAAGTTCTTAGAACGCTCGCTGATACTCATTCATCCATTCAAACGCTTTCCTTAAGACCTTAAAGAATGGAAAAAAACTTGTCAGTGGCTTTTGAGATAAACTTGTTGAGAGTTGCCACTCGTCCAGTGAGACTTTACACTTCTTTGACACTCTTTGGCAGCTCCACGTTTAGTATTGCTTAGATTTTATCAGGATTTACTTCAATTTCCCTTTGTGAAACCATAAAACCAAGAAAATTTCCTGATGAAACTCCGAAGGCGCATTTGTTTGGGTTCAGCTTCGTGTTGTATCGTCTAAGTGTGTTAAAAGTCTCCTAAAGGTCGTTCAAGTACTGTGCCTTCTTTGTGCTTTTAGCTAGCACGTCGTCCACGTACACTTCAAATTTGGCTAGTCAACCATATGTTTCTTCCACGTACACTTCAACATTTCGTCCAATTTGTGGACGAAACATATGGTTGACTAGCCTCTGATAAGTAGCCCCTGCATTTTTCAAACCAAAATGCATTACTTTGTAGTAAAACGAACCTTGGCTTGTGATGAAGGAGGTTTTCTCCTGGTCTGCCTTGTCCGTTATAATCTAATTGCACCCCGAGAATGCTTCCATGAAGCTTAGCAATTGGTGCCTAGTTGTTGAATCTACTAGCTGGTCAATGCGTGGAAGGGGATAACTATCCTTGAGGCATGCCTTGTTCAAATCTGTGAACTCCATGCACATCCTCTATTTGCCATTAGCCTTTTTGACCATCATTACATTTGGTAGCCAATCAGGGTAGTAGAATTTGTGGACGAACTCTGCTGTTACCAACTTCTGGACTTCTTCTTTGATGGCATTGTCTTGTTCTGGGACGAGCACTCTTCTCTTCTAACGGACGGGCTTATAGGACGAGGACATATTTAAACGATGGGTCATCACACTAGGGTTAATCCTAGGCATGTCTTCATAACTCAAAGCAAAAACATCTATGCTCTTCTTGAGGAATTAGATGAGGTCCTGCTTCGATTCTAGTAAACTTCTCTGGGTTGGATTCGTCCAGGGGGACATCTTCCAATACTTCAATTGGCTCAGCAACTCTTCTTCTTTCTTTAATGTTCATCGTCTACATTTGCTTGTCCATTGCTAACATAGCCAAGAAACACTTTCAAGCTGCCAATTGCTCTCCTATGCCATATTCTGCTGGGAATTTACTGGACAAGGGATAAGTAGACGTTGTAGCTCTCCAGCTATTTAAAGTTGGTCATCCTACGATGGCATTGTATGAGGATGAGCAGTCCACAACTAGGAAGTTCACTTCCTTGTTGATTTGTCGCGGGTAAGAGCCGACCACGACTGGTAGGAAAATGGTACCTATTGGTAGAACCTTTAATCCTCCAAACCCAATCAAAGGTATATTCACAGGATGAAGTAATTCCTTGCTAACCCTTATTTGCTGGAAGACCGGATAATAGAGGATATCTATAGAACTCCCATTATCTACTAACACACTTCTTGTTGTGTAATTCATAAACGTCAAAGTGATAACATTCGCATTGTCATAAGGATGATGTAATCTCCTCGCATCTTCGCCTGTGAAAGTGATAGCTGGCTTGTCTACTTTGGGCATCCTTGGTGGGCGGCTAGTGAGTTGAACATTCTAAACTACCCATAAGTGAGTTTTCTTCGCTTTGGACGAATTTCCAGTTGATGTTCCTCCCAAAATAGCCCTTATTTCTCCAAGAGGTTGACGCACTGGTTCTTCCATTTTGCCTTTTAATAGTACTCTTTTGTCCTTGTGGTCTTGTTCAAGAAAATTCTTCAACTTTCCCTGCTTAATGAGAACTTCAATTTACTGCTTTAATTCGTAACACTCGTTCGTGTCATGTCCATGATCTTGATGGAAACGATAGTACTTGCTTTTGTTGCTAGGATCTCCTTTTATCTTCTTTGGCCATTTCAAGGATGGGTCATCATTGATTTACGTCAACACTTGGTCAAGTGGGGCATTCAAGGGGGTGTAGTTAGAATATCATCGTAAGGACGATACTGCTATCTTGCCATCTCAATCTCTTTTTTCTCCCATCTTAGCCTTCTTTGGACAAGACCCTTGTTCTGGATGGTGCATGTATCCAGCCTTCACTTGCTCAGCCTTCTTCTTTTTCTTGGCAATGATTGTGTCTTTAGCATTCATAAAACTTTGGGTTTAGAGTATCTTCTCGGCCATCATATGTGGCTCTTGGTCATACAACTTATGAAAGAACAAATTTGAAGTAACTCCATTATAGAAGGCTGCCAAAAGGATTTTGTCGTCCATCTCCTTTACCAACAGGGCTTCCCTGTTAAAATGACTGATGAAAGTTTGTAGACTCTCATTTTCTCCTTGCTCCATGTTCAGTAGGCTGGATGAGGAAAGCTTCTGTCTTTGGCCTCTAACGAAGTTATAGACTAACAACTTACTTAGCTCATGGAACGAAGTTATGGTGTTTGGTGATAGTTTACCAAACCATACCTTGGCTGGGGCTTTTAGCATAGTAGGGAAGACTTTGCACATGATTTCATCTGGAACACCTTGGAGGTGCATGGTTGTCTTAAACATGGAAATGTGATCACATGGATCTTGTGTTCCATTATATGAGTCCAAGGTAGGCATTTTAAACTTGGAGGGTATAGGATGACTTGTGATGGATGTGGTGAAGGGAGAGTCAGTCTTGTGGAAGAGATCATCCACATGATTCTCCCTCCTCATGGAATCCTTCATCTCCTTTATGGCTTTCTTCATTTGGTCCATTTCTTTCTCCAAATATGGCACCCTTTGAGTGGCAGGGCCTTTGGATTGATCTCTTCCTTTAACACCGTTCTCCACCCCTTCATTCTCTGAGTTTTGTCCATGTTCCTTGGCGTGTTGTTGTCGACGTTGTCTATTGACTTCTCTAGTTAGCTCTTAATTTTACTATGTTAAGTCTACCATTAAAGCTGCCATGGATTGCAACTGTTGTTGGATGGATGCCAGTGGCAGTGCTCGTGCACGATTTGAATGACTGGAGGTGTTTCTGCCCTCCTAGTGTTTTGGACTTATAGCCATCAACCAAGGCCGAACCATGCAGCCTTTTGTCTCAAAAAGCAAAGTGGTAAATGCTTAGAAAATTTTTCTCTTTTCCCACAAATGGTGCCAACTGATGATGCACGAAAATTAGTAGGCTGAATACTTCGGGTTTCAACGACAGTTTGATGACCTGAAGAGAAAGAAAAAGACTGTTAAGGGTGACTGAGGTGAATTGGCCAAGGACCCACTGACATTTATGTCAGTTTTCTTTTTAGAACACAAGGATAGTGAGTAGGTGAATAGTAGAACGTACCTTGGTTGAGTGAGGCTTGGTCCTATTATAGAGAGTTGGAGTGGGTCTACTTGTTAGGAATCATTGACATCGTGGGAGATGTGTGGACTTAGTGGGGAGAATAGAGTGAATTTTGGGGAATTCACCCCACATACTGAGATGTGGGTTAGTGGTCTAACCATTCGAAGTTTATAGAGAACACTCAGAATTTTAGTAGGTGTTTGTTGGTCGTCCATACTTAAATATGGTATGGATGACTGTACTTTATCTGGACGACTGAATCTTTTATGGATGACCAGTGACATGCTTGTGAGTTTTTGTATTGTGTTCATGATGTTGGAAAATCTAGTTTTGTATCTCATACAAAACACACGGCGGAAGCAACAATCACAGATCTACTTCATTCATGAAAGATAACATATAATCTTGAATTCTAGAACAAAGAATAGAAAGTGTGCCTTGATGCAGTGAAATTCAAAGCCAAAACTTGATAAGCACTTGGGAATACTTTTAATCTTCACTCCAATTCCACTTGATGCCCAAGAAGTGTGATCTCTCAATCATTTTCCAAGGAGAGAATAAAGAGTGTCCAACACTCACATACATCATTTTTATTCCTTCTATGATCTTAATGAAAAACCACTTGAAAGACTTATGAAAATTCTGATTGTTTCTCTCGTTTTATACAACTGATATCTAATTGGGCTAGTCTTTTGGGCCATTCCAATTGGGCTCTAGTGTGTGACTTGGAGTGGGACTAAAAGGGACCAATAAGACACTAGCTCCAATGGGCCTTGGGCTTTTCCGTCAACTCTTGACAAGTCCAAAGTTACTATTAATTATATTCAATACCATTATAAGAATATAATTGCACTCTAGGCCTTATCTATAAATTATATCTCAAGACTTTATTATACATGTAACCCCTTCATTCAAATATTCATAGTAATACAAAGTTATGAATATAGACTACCACTTTGAAGATTACTACATCTTAATCCTTAAGTACTCGGTTTAATCATTTATGTTATTCATATATATTTATGAAATCAAATTTCATAAATTTATACTTTAGTAACTCCTTATTAAAGTGGTTGGGCCCAACACTCTGAATAACCAAACCCATTAAACTTATCTCAGGGGAATATTTTATATCTTCGTTAAGAGATTATGAATTCCATCTTGAGAATATATGTTCTATCAACACTAAATGTGGTTGCCCAACATACTGAGGTTTTGACCATGACTTATAGATCTCACTCCTAATATATCAAAGCAACCTACATCTCATGATCAAGTCCATTATTCTCTCAAGATTTAGAGTTGATGTAAATAAAAGTCGTGAGATTTATTATTCATTTGACAGTCGTTAGGAGAATAATAAATCTCACAGCGGTCCAGTTCAATATGTCTTAACTCTCAAAACATGTCAACGTAACAACTAGAAGTCTCCACTTCCATGATCAAGACAAATCATCTTAGTTGATATGTTATGATTTTCGTAGATGAAATACCTAATTTCATCATTGACTACGAACTAAAATTCTGAGTTTACAAAGACCTTGTGATTTATATATTTTTGTGACTTTTCACATAAAACACATACTATGCATCTCATGGACTAAGATAATGTCCCATTAGTTCATTTATAGATAGTCTCATATAATTAAACAACTTAATTATTTATAACATGCCAATAAATTGGATTTTTAGGGCACAAACCCCAACATGTGATGTGTATACGTTTGCCTTTTGGAGAAGTGTTCTGGACGTTGTTGACATTGGATGATCACTACAGATGAAGAACACTTATTGATCACCATCACCAATGTTTTAGGGACGTAGTTTCATGCATGCTCTCATGTTCATTTTCTTTGGGCAATATCATTTGGTTATCATGCTTCCCTCTAGCATGTTTCATTTTCTTGCTTTTGTTTAAAAGTATGTTTGTTTTTTGTGTTACTTTATTACTTTTGTTTTGTGTGAGTAAAAATCCAAAATCACATAAAAAGTATAAAATCCAAAAAATTTGATCACTTGTGTTTGTGTCGTATCACATGTTGAGTTTGGCCTAGTACCTTTGTCCTAATGGCATAGTGTATTTATGAGTTTACTCTTGTTATGTATGCACATATACTGAATGTGAGTGAAATATAGATATCTATGTTTGGCTGTTGTAAATAGATCTTCAAGCTTGTCATGCATGTCTAGTCAATATTCTTGATTCATCTTGATACATTCATTGACTTGATCATATATATCTCCTTACATTTAATTTTATGTCAAAAAGCTCTTTAAATGTCAATCTTTAAAAAGAGAAAGAGCTAAAAAAGTTTTGCTTCGAAAACTAGTTAGACTAGGAAAAGGTGGAGCAAAATATATTAAAAAATGTATGATGCCAAAGCCAAAGGCTTATTCTTCAAAAATAAATAAAAAATTTCATGGCATCAATGGTAAAAAATTGAGTTGTGTTGATCAAAGTATGAAAAATGAAAGCCAAATGAAAAGCTTCCAATCAATGTAAACACTTTGGTGAGGAGTCATATACGTTCATTTTTATTCATGAGATAGGTCTCCTGAAGTGGTGCTATTTGTGTATGACTTCATTGAATTGATAATTGAAGCTTCATGCTAGACTATGGACTAATTTATACTTGATACTCACACATAACACACGTCTTTTGTTCAATGAATATCTATTTCATTTGTGTAATTGTACGTGTTTGAATGTGATGTGTTTATGCTCAATCGCTCATTAAACAAACCAAAATTTTTTTAAGTGTTTTATTTGTTTTTGGAAGTGATTTGTATCAATCTTGTCTTAAATTTTTTTTTTTTTTAAAGCCAATTTCTTTTTTGTGTTGAAAAACTTAGTGTTTGATAGTTTCGCAACTCATCTCGCAAGTGGAGGCTGTCCCATCCAAGTCGCGAGATGAAATGAGAAATTTTCAATTTCTTCACAAAATTAAGCAGAGAGTCACGCAACTCAACCGTGAGTGCTTTGTGACTCAGACCTGACTTGCGAAACTGGCCTTGTGCATTTGCACATGTCGCAAGTTAGCTTGCGAGTGACTCGTGAGTCATTGACTCATGAAATACATGAAATGAAAGTTTTTAAAGGGCTAAAAAAATCAGTTTTCAAAAAACACTTTTTCTCTTTCTATTCGTTAGATTAAGTCTTAGATTGCTTAAAACCTAGGGTTGGGTTTATTTTGAATAAGGGTTGAGAAAACTTAATTTTTGTCAATTGTTTGAGAATTTATTGATTGGGTTTAGTCCCATTTGTATTTTTGTTGATGATGTTGGCCCCATGTGGCATTTAGAACAAGTATTGAGGTAGATTTTCACATGTTCATGCATTTCATCATATATAGGGTTAAGGGATGCACGTTAGGTGTTTGATAAAATGCTCCTAAGACATTTTTCACTCATTTGGACTCTGATGAGTACCAAACTTTAAGGTTTGCCATGTTTATTCATTTGTAACATGTTTTGATCATTGGTTGTGTGTTTAACACACTTTGCCCCATTAGTGCTTGTTCATGCATTACACACATGCCCTTGGTGCACACACCCTATCACACTTGACATGTCATGCATTTTTATCATGCTTTTAGTCTATTTTGACTATCTAGCATCTAAAACATATCATTGTGTTTTGTTTATGTTCTTTTAACTTTGTTTTTAGAGTGTTTTTGCTTTTTTTTAACTAACTTGCATTTAATCTAGTTTGTTGCCATTTTGTGTATGGTTTGTGTTTGTTTGTCATTGTAGATGTCTTCTAGGAAGAAAACTACTATAAAGAGGCTTATTAATAGTCTTCAGTATCATGATCATAAGTTTAGAAATGGAGATGTTGATGCCATATACACAGAATTCTATAGTGAGGCTGTGACCATTTTGGAAAAGGGAAGTGAATCTTGAGTCACTATCTCATACCTTCATTCAAGAAGTGTTCAAGGATAGAACTTAGGCTCCTCTCCTCACTAGTTTTTGGAATGTATGATCCTCTAGTTCTGGAATTCTTCTCGAATGCCATTTTGGAAGGAGATCACCTTAACTGATGGGTTAGAGGAACTTAGTTTACCATTTCTCTTTCATCGATCTAGAATCTACTTCAAATCCATTCAGGTAGTCCTAAATCCTCTCTGCCACATGATGATAGAAGAACTAGGATTGCAGAAGTAGTGGCAAATCTTGGAGGCAAATAAAGCGCCAAGTCATCCAGACCATGCACATAGTGAATTTCTCCCCAGTTGTTAGAGCACTGACCTATATCATGATCTTCAACCTCTATCTGGTTAAGAACTCGACACCAAGGACTCTTTTCCTTCATGATTAGTGCTCATATATACTACCTTCTTGCAAAGTGTGTTTGGAAGAAAAAGCATAGAATGACCCTACCTTTTCCGGGTTTAATCATGAAGATCCTTTATGATGAAAGGGTTAAGTTTCCATCTAGTTAGGTTCCTATGAAGAGTGAAGATTCGATCTCAGCTCAAACCATGACTAGAAGCAAAGCATGTCTTTAAGGATATGAGGAGGAACCAACAGGAGAAAGACCACAAAGAGAGGCGACTGAAGCTGAAGGTGGTGATACCAATGAGGAGATTGATCGGTTTACACTTGGTCTGGAGGACATTCCACCTCACCACCACAGGATCAGCCATAGGGATAGCCACAAGCTCAGCCTCAAGCACTGGCTCAGGCACCCGATCACCTTGATCTAACTCTTGATTGTTTGGACCACTCGCAAAGGTCCTTTAATGATCATGCTATATACTCTAGATGATAGTTTGTCTACCTTTAGGAGTAGATTACTTATATCTCCAGTCGCTTCTGATAGGCCAAACGCGTATTGACCCATTCTGATTAATTAACCAATTAATTTAACCAAGTTTATTAATTAAGTTAATTAACATGCAATTGCGTGGTAGCACAAACAAATTACCAATAAACTAAATATGCAGCGGAAAAATAAATAACACGGTGATTTGTTTACGAATGGGGAAAACCCTACGGCAAAAACCCCACTGGGTGATTTTCAAGTCACCACTCCCGAAACTCCACTATTATCACAACAAGCGGTTACAAGTAAAGGAATCCCAAGTACCTTACCAACCTACAGTTGAACCCTTACCCCAATACCCAATCGGACTTGTTCTATAGTGACAGTTTCCCCTTTTTAATGCACGGCTCCCAAGTACGTGACTAACCAGTTTGCACGGATCCTAGTACGTGACTTCAATCACCAACTAGAAAGAAAGGTTGGCTGCAAAGTTCTTCAGTTCATACACATTATGAAGATCAAGAAGATGCTTGGTCACAAAACCCAAAGGTGCACAAACACAGCAACTTTTTCAGAAGAGATGAACTAGGTTAAGAACTTCGTCTTTGGTCACAATTTGCTTGAACAAATTTTGCTCAATGCTTATGCAACTTGTGAACTCTTAGACAGCCCTTAAAACAATCATTTTATATGTCTAGGGTTAGGAGAAAAGAAGGCCCAAAGACACATTCACGGATCCCAAGAAATCAGATCAGAAATTCTGATTTTATAAACCTCGACAGATAAAAGCTATCAAGAAGCTGTCGAGCAGGTGTCGAGCTTACAGGCTTGAACAGCTTTACTAAAGCTCGATAGATGCAGCTGTCGAGTTTTAATGAATTTGCACTTTCAGCTTGTTTTCTTGAACAGACTTGAAGGTTTCAATACTTGATCTTGAAACATGATTTCTTGAAGTATTTCAACACATCCTAAATCTACCAAAATACAAGTAAAGTGCGTTTTGTCAAAGGATTAGCCAATTACATAAAAGTATGACATATGTTCTTAACATGTGAACCGCATATGTCCTAACAATCTCCGCCTTTGGCAATCTGTGACAAAACCACAACTAATAAATGATCATATGAGAGAAGTTATAAATCACTCAACTCATATTCACTTGTTTAATACAATAAAATCTATCCTAACACAAACTCTTGAAAAACTTTGCAAGAAGAGAGTTTATGGCAAGTAGACTTTGACAACCTGTATTTCTGAAACACTTTAAACAAAACTCATCAAGTCATCTTTGTGTGAAACAGAAATAATAGATTGTATACAAATAAATAAACATGTGTATAAAGAGAAGAAAAGAAACAACACTTGTAAAAGGTAGGTGAAAGAAAAACATACATGCACATGTAAAGAAGATAAGTACAATGTGTGTAAAAGTGATCACAAGACCAAATATACAAGAACAATGTATCTATATAAGAAGGAAAAGAAAAGATACATAAAAAATATATCATATCCTCACTACATCCCTCAAGTATCAACACTCCCCCTATAAAAAATGTCCTATACTAACTCTCCCCCTAAGATGACTACTCTCATATCCCAAAATTACTCCTCCTTTTTGTCACGAGTGAAAAAGGGTAGAGTGTCAAGTAGACATTTCATCAGTAGAGCTAGCATCTCCATCATCATCATCTGCAGCATCATCATCATCACCATCATCATCATCATCCTTAGCATTAGAATTAGAAGCCACTAGAGGAGGGGGTGAAGGAGTAGCCTCAGGAGCAAATCCACCCATGGTTGCCTGATGTCGTGCAATACGATCAACACGAATGTTCACCTGATACAACTCAGTAAAGAGCGTATCAAGGCGAGCATCCATGCGCTGTAGCTGCGCTATGATGTCTCCAAGAGATACATCGCCCAAAGAAGAGGAAGGAGCAGATGTAGATGGAGCAGATCGAGAGGGTGCCAAACGAGATGGAGTCGAACCAGAGGGAGGAGCTGTTGACTCCTGTTGTGACCTAAACTGAGCCTCACTACATTTTACAATAGTGGCATCTATAGCACACATGACAGAGAAGTGATTAGAGGAGGGAAAAGGAACAGAAAAATGGCATAGGATCCTCGTGATAGCAGAAGGAAAGATGAGCTTATCACGGGTAGTCATATCCCTAAACACATCTATGATGGAAAGAATGAAATGTGAAGGAAAATCTATAGTGAGGTGCTCCAATAAAGAAAGCAAAAATCGAGCACGAGGCTCTGTGATAGAGTTATAATGAGAGAGTGGGTGCAACACAAAAGTTATCACCATGGTCATGAATCTAGGACCTTTAGCAAAAGGCCGACATGATGTAAACTGACGCTCACCCCAAACAGATGGGTGCTCACAGAAAGTAGATATCATCTCGTCTTTGGACACAGTCCTCAGACGCTCACAACCGGGGTAATTAGGATGCTCTACCCTCGGAACTTTAAGCACATCCGCAACAAGCTGCGGTGTGACAGCAAAGCGAGTACCTTGAACGCGAGTGTGAAAGAGAGGTACTAAAGAATCAATCCTGTGCATGTTGGAGTAAAACTCCTGTATAAGCACGAGAGGACAAGTGTCTGGGACGCCACATAGTGACTCCCATCCCCGACTGTGAATGACATCGGGAAGGTCAGTATCGGCGAAGTCTGCCAAAATGACTCGGCGTTCCGAATGAAAACCTCATCTAGAGAAGTTCTTCGAGTATGCTTTACGGGCATCCTCATCACGGAACCGAATGTTGGAAGGAGTAGGATCAGAAGAAGATGATGCCTCGGAACAAAGAGGGTTCCGAGACGGAGTAGACTTACGTTTGGGTGCCATAGACACTACTAACGTAAACAGAATGAGAGAGAGGGAGAAAGAGACAATCAGAAAAGTCCCGAAGCATTTCAAATATATCCATATATATTGAAAAGAGAGCATGTATGCATGGGGAATGCATGAACATGTGACATGCAAAAGAAATTTCATCATAGGCTCAGCCCAATCCAATCCTACTAGCACACAAACAGATTACACACATCTAAATGCATGAAAATACCATTATAATGCAAATGTGATGCAATGCATGAGATTTTGAACACATTTAAATGAAAACCCATCCCAAAATTTTAACAAAAACTCATCAATTTTGAAAAATCCCAAAATTTTTCAAAAAAACCCCAAAACCTAAATTTCAAAAATCATGAAATGCATGAAATATGAAAAGAAAAGAGATCATACCAAGTGATTTGAAGCAAAGAAAGGCCAAAAATCACGTGGGTTGAAGGTTTGGAGTGAGAAAAGTGAGTTTGGGAGGTGAACAGGTGCGGACAGATCGAGGGAGATCGAGAAAATGAGAACCGGATCGCACGAGGGGTTTAAATAGATCCTCAGTAAATCTCGACAAATACAGGTATCGAGATGTATCGAGACATCTATCGAGGAGGTGTCGAGAAAAATGGTCATCGACAGATACAGGTGTCGATGAGGTATCGAGGAATAAACACCAGAACTAAGAACAGAAGCTCGATCGATCGACCAGGTATCGAGAAGCTATCGAGGAGATAGGAGATTTCTTGATCGATCTACCAGGTGTCGGGGATGTGTTGAGATTGCGATAAGAAAAAGCTTGAGAAGCTCGACAGATAGCCAGGTATCGAGGAGGTGTCGAGCTTGCTTTTAAAAACAGTTTTTTGAGAAGTGAAAGACATAGACATGAATGCAATTAATCATGCAACTCAACAATGATCCAATCAACACAATAGGCTCTCAAAATCATCTCTCAATGAAAATTTTAAGCACATGGATCTCCAAAAACACACACACACACACACACACACACACTAAACAAGTCTAACCAATTTTATATTTCAAAAACAAGTCAAGACAGTTTAGTGAGCATACATAAGCACATGTAAAACATTGTGATGGCCAAATTACATTGTACCTACACATGTATCAAGAGTAGCAAAGAATATTGCGTGTCGTGTGTGAAAAACATCGCAAGATTGCATAAGTGTACACATGTTATGACGATTTGAGATATGAGAAAATTACTTTAACTCACACACAATCATAACTGTTTGATGGGGACTATCACCTTCGAGGTACATCCTATAACTCCCACATCTCTAGAATACACGCTTGCAATTATATTTAAAGCATTTTTAATCTTTTTGCTTTTTATTTTCTTTGCATATTTTCTTTTTAAGCATATCATGCATGGGCATATATGAGAGAGAACAGAAATACTTATTGATATTTGACATTCTGATTTTGCTATGCCGAAGCACACAAATGTCATTGACACTGCACTTTTTCTATGCCGAAGCATACGGGTGTCATTCATGATTGGCGGGCAACAGTGGTGAGATGGTTATTTATGCATTTCTCTTAGGATTTTTTAGTCCTACTTGTCAAAAAGAGTGATATGAGTGTTAAGTCTAAGAGATAACTTAATCTTACTCATCACAAACACGAGCCACAAAGCTCACTTGCTTAGTTGTGCATAGAGATGCTCATCTAAGCTACAAATGATACAAAGTTTAGAAAACTTTGTTTCAATAGTCATCCAAGGTACATAAGTACCAATGTACACAAAACACACACTGTTTTTGTATTTTTCTGATTTTTCAATTTTATTTATTTATTTTTATTAAAGACAAAATAAACAAAAACTAAAAATAAACAAACAAAAACATGTTATCAAAGCAAAGCATAAAACTAGACTAACTCAAAATAAAAGCAAAACACACAAGTAATGCAACAAACAAAAACAAGAAGATAGAAGAAAGTGATTTAATCACTTAGAGTCCTTTTTCTTCCACACCTTGGAAGAACATTTCCTTTGATTGAATCCTTGAACCGGCGGCGAAGGGGAAGAATTGAACCCGTTCAAGTTCGAAAGAAACATGAGGGCTTTCAGAAGATCTCCAAGAGGAGTAAGAGAGGATTGAAGCTGATTTTGGCTTCCAGATGCTATCATGTTGTTGCTCTGTTGAGTGGCTAACCACTTATAGCAATTTGGTTGAGTATGATCGGCAACACCACAATGATGACAGAGATGCTGCTTCTTCTGTTTAGGCTTTTGAGAGTTAGCCTTCTTAGCCCTAGGGTTTTTAGCATCTTTCTTATCTAGCTTAGGGGTGCTCCTTGGATAGATTTACCCTTGTCTAAGTTCTCACTAGCTAATTCAGTTTTAACATCATTGTTCTCAATTTTAACAATATTAGCAGGAGGAACAAAAACAGTAGCACTAGTAGAAGCAATATTAAAGGAAGAAAGATCATACCTTAAACCTGTTCAATCTGAAGCAGATTTCTGAATGTTGAGTATCTCATCAAGCTTTGCACTCGAGGTTCTCTCCATCTGAGCTCTAACCTGAAATAGCTCTACCTCAAGCTTGGTCTTTTCAGCCAAGAAATTGTTCTTGAACCTCAGCGCTCCAATAGTCTGATTTGCCTCATTGAACTTTGTGGACAACTCTTCACGGTCAAGTTCCACATCACTGAGCTTCTTGGTGGTTAGCCTATAGAGTTTCTCATGTTTCTCGGACAGCTTGTATAGTTTCTCATAGGCTGAATGGATATCATCTTGATCATCCATTTTCTTACACTTAGAATCTACCAATTCTTCTTCTTCTTCCACTTCATCAATAATCCCTTCAGTAGGATTGACTGTGGCAATGAAGGCATTTAAGATTCTTCATCCTCACTATCGAAATCATTTTCAGGCTCAATGTCACTTAAAGTCACAGCAAGTGCCTTGCTCTTCCCAATGCTCTTGAGATATGTGGGGCACTCCTGTTTGATATGACCGAAACCATGACACCCAAAACACTTAGGCCCTGCGAGAACAGTGTACTGACCACCTTCCTTTGCATCCTTCTTCCCTTTGTCTTGGCTTTTAAACTGAGAAGAACTGGATTGCCTGCGGTCCTTGTTAAAGCCCTTTCTATTGGCATTCTTCATAAATTTCTTGAACTGCCTGGTGATGTAGGACTTCATCTTGGAATCTTCATCATCTGAAGACTCATCTGTCTCACTGCTCTTGGCCTTTAGTGCCATGCTTTTTCCTTTACCCGACTTGCCAATTCTAGTCAACCCTAGCTCGTAAGTCTGCAAGTTTCCAACCAGCTCAGTCAAAGGAATCTTGTCGATGTCCTTTGATTCCTTTATTGCTGTAATCTTTGCATGGAATCTCTCGGGTAGAGATCTGAGCACTTTCCTCATAATCTTGGATTTAGGGATGGTTTCCCTAAGGTTGAAGGCTGAGTTCACTATGTCCTTGAGTTTGGCAAAGAACTCATCGAACGACTCATCCTCCTCCATCTTTATTTCTTCAAAGCTTGCAGTGAGCCTCTGAAGCTTTGAATCTTTGATAGCCTTGGTTCCCTCATAGGTTGTCTAGAGAATGGTCTAAGCCTCTTTAGCAATTTCAGTTGAGGATATCTTTTTAAACTCCTCATTGGTGACTGCACTGAACAACGCATTCAATGCCCTGCTGTTGAAGTTAGCCGCCTTAATCTTTGCATCATCCCAATCGGCCGGCGCTTCCTTTGGCTTAGTCCATCCAATCTCTACAGCTTGCCACACTTTTTCATCTAAAGACTGCAAGAAAGCTCTCTTGCGTATTTTCCAGTATGCATAGTTAGTCCCATCAAATAAAGGAGGTATAATTAACGACTGTCCTCTATCCATGACAAACAAGTGTCAATGGATCAAACGCAGCAAAGATTAAAACCTAATCAGAGTGTGCCTACTCTGATACCACTTGATAGGCCAAACGCGTATTGACCCCTTATGATTAATTAACCAATTAATTTAACCAAGTTTATTAATTAAGTTAATTAACATGTAGGTGTATGTCAGCATAAAAAAATCACCAATAAACTAAATATGCAGTGGAAAAATAAATAACACGGTGATTTATTTACGAATGGGGAAAACCCTACGGTAAAAACCCCACTAGGTGATTTTCAGGTCACCACTCCCGAAACTCCACTATTATCACAACAAGCGGTTACAAGTAAAAGAATCCCAAGTACCTTACCAACCTATAGTTGAACCCTTACCCCAATACCCAATTGGACTTATTCTGTAGTGACAGTTTCCCCTTTTTAATGTACGGCTCCCAAGTACATGACTAACCAGTTTGCGCGGATCCCAGTATGCGACTTCAATTACCAATTAGAAAGATAGGTTGGCTGCAAAGTTCTTCAGTTCATACACATGATGAAGATCAAGAAGATGCTTGGTCATAAAACCCAAAGGTGCACATACACAGCAACTTCTTCAGAAGAGATAAACTAGGTTAAGAACTTTGTCTCCGGTCACAATTTGCTTGAACAAATTTTGCTCAATACTTGTGCAACTTGTGAACTCTTAGATGGCCCTTAAAACAATCATTTTATATGTCTAGGGTTAGGAGAAAAGAAGGCCCAAAGACACATTCACGGATCCCAAGAAATCAGATCAGAAATTTTGATTTTATAAACCTTGACAGATAGAAGCTATCAAGAAGCTGTCGAGCAGGTGTCGAGCTTACGGGCTTGAACAGCTTTACTGAAGCTCGATAGATGCAGCTGTTGAGCTTTAATGAATTTGCACTTTCAGCTTGTTTTCTTGAACAGACTTGAAGGCTTCAATACTTGATCTTGAAACATGGTTTCTTGAAGTATTTCAACACATCTTAAATCTACCCAAATACAAGTAAAGTGTGTTTTGTCAAAGGATTAGCCAATTACATAAAAGTATGACATATGTTCTTAACATGTGAACCACATATGTCCTAACAGCTTCCAGGACATGGGGGGTTCGACGGCTAGTACCTTTGGCCATTCCAGTAAAAAAAGGGCAGTAGTATTTAGTTGAGAGGGAGTAGAGATTAAGGGGAGTAGAAATACCTAGTAGTGTTTATTTATTTACTTTGCTTTATTTAAAACTTTCAGTACTTTAGTTTAAAAACTCAGTTTACTTTAGTACTTTTGTACATGGTTTTTATAACCCTTTATGATGCTTTTAGTTATCTATTGCTTTCTTGCTCTAGCTTTCTTTATTTCATCATATGTTTGTTGGACATGCAATTAGTTTTTGCATTGCACTTAATTGCTTGCGTGTTCGAATGTTCATTTACTCAATTAATGTTCATTATAGTCATTTCTTTACGACTGTTCATTTTTGATCAAGTTGTGCTTTAAGTTATTTTCAATTGGTATTTACTTGATCGTTTTTTACTTGTTCTATATACATACCTTGATTTCTACTAGCCTCAATCTTAATGAAACTATTTGCTATGTGCAAGTGTTTTAAGTTACAGGTATATATGTTACAAGTTCTTCACAAGTTTTAGATTTAGGTGTGAGTGAGTTTTGCCATTGTTTCCAAACTCACGTTTAAGTCTAGAGTTTGTTTAGGGGTTTTGTCATGGAATAGCCAAAGGGGGAGATTATAAATTCGTAATTTTCAATTATGTTTTGTTGGCTTTAATTTTGTATCAAATTTGATTGTATTTAGTCAATCATTTCCCTCTATGTTTGTAGGATTCAATTTGAGGGTTGAGTGTGAGAGATTGGTGACAACAGTGTAGAATAGGGCAACTTGCGACTAGCTCGCGAGTTGACAACTTGCAAAAGGTCACCTGAGGAGCACATGTTGTAAGCTGAAGAGTCAAGTGTCGGGAGGCATCTTGCAACTCACCTCGTGACTAGGCGAACTCGTGAGATGAACCGCGAGATGCACTACCAGCCTGATAAATGTGCTTTCCTCATTTCTTTACCCACACTATAAAAGCCTGCAATACCCACAAAATTGTTAGGAGATTTCAGAGAGAAAACCCTAAAAATACACTTGAGAGTTAGAGATTGTGAACCCATAATCATCTAAACATTTTTCATAGTTTTCCTCTACTCCTACCTTTCTAATTACAAATTCTTGAGAGGTTCTTAGCTCAAACACATACCTCACCCAATCTGGGATTTGAGAGTTGTTTTTGTGCATGTGGGAAGCATTGGATGAAGCCATTCTTTGGTTGATGCAATTTGGAGCTAATTGCGGGATCTGGATAACTAGTGAAGACAAGATTCAATGATGTCCGTTAGGACCTGGAACTCTGAGGGTTCAAGTATAGTGAGTAGATTGGCTTGAAGAGTCTTTTTGATATTCTTGTACTCCAACCTTATTCACTAATGGATCATTTCGGCTTGGAGGGCCAAGAAGAGGTTTTTATGCCGAGTACTTCGGTTTTCCTCTTCGATAACACGTCTTAGTGTTACTCTTTGTGCTTTACATATATTGTTTACTATGTATGCCTATGCACTAGAGTTTAGTTCCGGTTAATTGTGTTTCATTTACTCTTATTCCACACTTAGTTGAGTAGTTTAAAAGAAATTTAGCTGTAAGTTTAAAATTGGGGGTCTAAAGAAGCTTCATTGTTTTACACTATTGAGCTTTCAAATGCAATTACAACACTTTTTATCATGGATTAAAGCCAATATAAATGTTATATAAAAAACACAATTTTACAATATATATATATATATATATATTGGATCAAGTGAGTTACTATGTTGTAGACACTCAATTTTGCACCCATGATTTAATCAAAGAGAATAACTTGAATGACCATCCACGAACCCCAAAAATCATGATTGCATTACATGCATTAGTTTGTTCTTGCATTACATGCATCAATTTTCTTTGCATTATATGCATTAATTCATTCATTACATACCATAAAAATGATCTTGAGATTCTAACAGTCATAATGGTGTGTCCAGTTTCCAAATGGGACCATCGGATCGAAAGATATCGCATGATCAAGTTGAACGGTTAACATGCATTATGTCTAGGTAGAGTTGACCACACATGATCAATTTAAATTAATTCTGTTTGGTTAAGCAATTAAAATTAATTAAATAATTTTGTGATTGGTTGATAATTAGTGTTTAAAATAGGGATGCATGCATAGGAATAAAAGGGATGATTGGATAATAATAAAATTATGGATAATCTGAACTTTATCAAGATTTATTTTAGGTTATTTATCTACAAGATAATTTTTTTTAAAAGCTTGAATTATCCATAAAAAAGATAAAAAAAAAAAATCATAGACAAAGGATGAAAACACGTCTAGGTGCAAGGACCGGTCAAAAAACCATATAAGGAGAGTCCAAAATGCACCTGAACACGGAAGAGCGTTTGGTGTCCAAGAGCCCATTTGGCACTTTAAAAGTGCCGAATTGGCCTCTTTTGGGCTTTGGCCTAATGGCCTTCGGGTAACGATAAGGCACACCCTTTTCGATCTTTTTGCAGAAGGATGAGTCCTAATTCGTATTCTACACTTCAAAGCTCTTTTGTAGAGATTTCTGGCCTCTACAAATAGAGACTGTGTCTCATAATTCAGCACCTTTTTTTCTACACTCTCAGAGGCATACATTTTGAGGCTCAAGAATTACTGATATTTGTTGATCCACTTTGAGGCTTGCTACTTAAATTAGGGTTTTTAGGTTTCAAAGATAACTAAATAAGTTTCTTTAAACCCTAAAACATTCTCTCAAGAACAAGGAGTGCTCATGCAAGAGGTTTTTTTCAATCACCCTCTCTTTTTTTATGCTTCTTTTTTATGTTGATGAATGTTTTTGCCCATAACATGAATGATTCATCATTTTTTTGTTTAAAGCATGATTGTTTTTCTACATAATTGTTAAAATCTCTTTCTTGAATGTTAATAATTTACATGTGAACAATTATTTTCTTAAAGTAAAAATAGACTGCATCTTTATTAGATGTAGATATGAATTTTTCTTAAAATAAAAACAGATCTGCATCTTTATTAGATGTAGATCTGACTTTTTCTTAAAACAAAATAGATTCGCATCTTTCTTAGATGCAGATCTAAAATTTTTTTCCAAATTAAAAATGGGTTTGTAACTTTCTTAGATATAGATCTAATTTTTCTTTAACATATGCAAAATTTTGAAATAAAGAAAAAGATTAAACATGATTGTGTTTGTGTTTATAGCATAAATTTAAATTATGGGTGAAATTCTCTTCTTAAAGAAAAATCCTTTTCATTTTTTTTAACATATAAAAATAGTTCTAATTTTTCTGTTTTTGAAAATCAATTTTTTATCATCACAAAATAGATCTGATATTTTTCAAACCAAAAGACTTTATTTCATGTGACAAACAGATCTGAATTTTCCATCTCCAAAAACCACTTTTTTTGCATACTACAAAATAGATCTAGTATTTTGACAAATCCAAAATCAATTTTTTTACCAATCCAAATAGATCTGAATTTTTTAAAAACAAAAGAAGAGACTCCATTGATAAATAAATTTGTGTGATTTGATGCTTTTCACATATTCAACATATCATAAATGACATACATAAAAAGGTACATTGGTCACAAGAGTCTAAAAGACCAGACTCAGTCAGGGCGGAATGGGTGCGTAACACCTTCCCATTCCATAATCTAGCCTTCGGATTTAGATCTTTGTCTAAGTAGATCTACCCTTGTCTTTATTTATTTTGGGTAGAATGTAACTAAGACAAAAAGCCATGTAATTATTTGGTAGTTCGTAACTAGGACCCAAAGCCATGTAAGTTTTCAATTTTCCAAATATGTACTTTTTTATTCAATCAATGTGGACAATAATTCAGTCATGTATTTATTTTTTTCTTATTTTTTTTTTAAAAAATAAGTTGCGACTCCACACCACTTACCCAAAAAGTGAGGTGCCCTAAAAAGTGCTCCCAAAAATCTCTCTCTTTTTTGAGTGGCCTAATTTTCCTAGTCTCTCACAGTGGCGACTCCGCTAGGGATGTCGAGGGCTAAGCTTCGTGTTAGACTTAAGTGACCAAATGCATACCCCTATTTTGCATGGTCTTGCATGATATAGTTGTTTGTTTATTTATGTTTGATGGTATGTTGTATAATATTTTGGTATATGGAATTTGTTGTTTGTATTGTTTGTTAAAATCTTTCCTTAATTTTCATAGGGTGTGCCATCTAAACAACAATGTATGAACCCCTTTTCAACAATTTTATGTTGGTAGTAGCCATGGATCACCGGTCTTCATTAGATTTAGTTATCTAGTGGCGAACTCACCAACTCATAGCCCCAGTCACCGAATCATTTCTTGTTGATTATAAAGGATAGACCATGCCGTTCGGACCAACGCAATGTTCATTACATTACAAGCTGGGAGGTGTAACGTCCTAGATATGGGAAATAATGAAACAACAAACTCACCCTATAATGTAATGACCTAGAACCTACCTTTAGGTTGGTCCTGGTTAAAATTGCATTGCATGTTGTGTGTGTTTGTTTTGGTTGATTGATGGATGCGGATGGGGTCTTAGCTTTGATTAACTTGACCAAACCTGTCATTAAGGGAGAATCTGGTCAAGATCTGAAGGAAGGCTACAAAGAGAACCTAAGCCTAACACTCAAGCCAGTAGCTCCAGTTCCAAGCCTGTCACTCCTATTACGGTACTGAAGCCCGTAAGCGTAGAAGACACTCCGCTGCTGCAACATCACAATCCCATATTTAACCTACAAGACACTTCAAACCCACCCAACATCCGCAAATGGGAGGAGGCACTTTAAACCCCAAGTAAATAACCAAACACCCATAAATGGGGGGAGACACTTTAAACCTGAAAGGCCAAGAATGTATTGACCCCTTGTGATAAATTAACCAATTGATTTAGCCAAGTTGATAGGCCACAAACTGAATGACCCCTTGTGATTACACCAATTAATTAATTAGCCAAGTTATTAATTAATCAATTTATTATGCAATTGCGTGGCAGCACAAACAAATCACCAAATAACTAAATATGTAGCGGAAATTAAATGACATGGTGATTTGTTCATGAATGGGGAAAACCCTAACGGCAAAAACCCCATCGAGTGATTTTCAGTCACCACTCCCGAAACTTCACTATTATCAAATCAAGTAGTTACAAGTAAAGGAATCCCAAGTACCTTACTAACCTACAGTTGAACTTTTACCCCAATACCCAATTGGACTTGATCTGTAGTGACAATTTCCACCTTTAATGCACGGCTCCCAAGTACGTGACTAACTAGATGCGCGGATCCCAGTACGCGACTTCAAACACCAACTTAGAAGGAGAGGTTGGTTGCAAAGTTCTTTAGTTCATCCTACACGATGAAGATTAGGAAGATGCTTGGTCACAAAACCCTTTGGTGCAAATACACAGCAACTTCTTCAGAGAAGATGAACTAGGTCAAGAACTTCGTCTTTGATCACAATTTGCTTGAATAAGGATTGCTCAATGCATTTGCAACTTGTGTCACATATGACGGCTCTTAAAACAATCCTTTTATATATTTAGAGTTAGAAGAAAAGAAGGCCTAAAAATATATTCACGGATCCTAAGAAATCAGAACAGAAAATCTGACTTTTTAATTCTCGACAGATAGCAGGTGTCGAGCTTTAATGATTTTGCACTTCAGCTTGTTTTTCTTGGACAGGCTTGATGACTTCAACACTTGATCTTGAAACCTTGTTTCTTGAAGTATTACAAACACCTAGAACTACCCAATTACAAGTAGAGTGCGTTTTGTCAAAGGATTAGCCAATTTATGTAAATAAGTATGACATATGTTCTTAACATGTGAACCACATATGTCCTAACAATCTCCCCTTTTGGCAATCCGTGACAAAACCATAACAAACAAATGAACATATGAGAGAAGTCATAAATCACTCAACTCATATTCACTTTTTAAATACAATAAAATCTATCCTAACACAAACTCTTGAAAAACTTTGCAAGAAGAGAGTTTATGGCAAGTAGACTTTGACAACCTGTACTTCTGAAACACTTTAAACAAAACTCATCAGGGCATCTTTATGTGAAACAGAAATAATTAGATTGCATATATGTATAAATAACATGTGTATAAAGATAGAGAAGAAACAACACATGAAGAGAAAGGTGAAAGAAACATACATCCACATATAGAGAAAATAAGTACAATGTATGTAAAAATGGTCACAAGACCTCATATACAAGATCAATATATCTATAAAGAATAGAAAAGAAAATATACATCAAAACCTCACTACATCCCTCATAATATCAACACTCCCCCTATAAAAAATGTCCTATACTAACCCTCCCCCTAAGATGACTACTCTCATAACCCAAAACTACTCCCCCTTTTTGTTATGAGTGACAAAGGGTAGAGTGTCATGTAGACATCTCATCAGTAGAGCTAGCATCTCCATCATCATCATCTGAAGCATCATCATCATCATCATCATCCTTAGCATCAGAATCAGAAGCGACTGGAGGAGGTGGTGGAGGAGAAGCCTCAGAAGCAAAACCACCCATGGTCGCCTGCCGTCATGCAATACGACCAACACGAACATTCACCTGATACAACTCAGTGGAGAGTGTATCGAGGCGAGCATCCATGCGCTGCAACTGTGTCATGATGTCTCCAAGAGATACATCGCCCGTAGAGGAAGAAGGAGCAGATGTAGATGGAGCTGATCTGGATGGAACCGAATGGGAGGGAGGAGTGGAATCCGCCTGTCTCGACCTAAACTGAGTCTCACTATGTTTTACGGTAGCGGCTTCTATGGCATAAATGTGTGTGAAGTGGTTGGACACAGGAAAAGGGATTGAAAAATGGCGTAAGATCCTCATGATAGCGGAAGGAAATATGAGCTTATCACGGGACACCGAATCTAGATGAACATCTATGATAGAAAGAATGAAATGAGAAGGAAAATCTATCGTAAGATGCTCAAGAAAAGATAACAAAAATCGAGCATGAGAGTCTGTGATAGAGTTGTAGTGAGAGAGTGGATGGAGTACAAAAGTCATCACTATGTTTAGAAATCTAGGACCTTTAGCAAAAGGTCTACATAATGTATACTGATGCTTACCCCAATCAGAAGGGCGCTCACAAAAAGTAGAAATGAGCTTATCCTTGGACACAGTCCTCAGACGCTCACAAGAAGGATAATTAGGAAAATCTATCTTAGGAACCTGAAGCACATCCGCAACTAGCTGCGATGTGATAGCAAAGCGCAGACCTCGAACGCGAGTATGAAAGAGAGGTATTGAACGATCAATCCCGTGCATATTGGAGTAAAACTCCTGAATTAGCACGAGAGGACATATGACCGGGACATCACATAATGAATCCCATCCCCTACTGTGAATGACAGAGGGAAGGTCAGTGTCGGCGAAGTTCGCTAAAATGACTTGGCATTCCGAATGAACACCTCGTCTAGAAAAGTTCTCCGTAAATGCCTTGTGGGCATCTCCATCACGGAACCGAAGATTGAGAGGAGCAGAATCAGAAGAGCAAGAAGCTCCAGAACGCAGAGGGTTCCGAGTAGGAGTGGATTTACGTTTGGGTGCCATAGACACTACTAACGTAAACACAATGAGAAAGAGATAGAGAGGGAGACAATCAGAAAAGTCCCAAAATAGTTCAAATATCAAATATATTGAACAAAAAGTATGTATGCATGGGGAACGCATGAACATGTGACATGCAAACTTAAAAAGCATCATGGGCTCAGCCTAATCCAAACCTATCAGCACACATACAAGAAACACATATCTAAATGCATGTAAATATCATTCTAATGCACATAAAATGCAATGTATGACATTTTGAACATCTTTTAGTGAAAACCCAACCCAAAATTTCAAGAAAAACTCATTGATTTTGAAAAACCCCAAAATTTTTCAAAAACTCCAAAACCTAAGATTCAAAACATGAAATGCATGAATAAGGAAGGAAAAATGAGATCTTACCAAGTGATTTGAAGCAAGGAATGGCCGAAAATCATGTGGATTGGAGATTTTGAGTGAGAAAAGGTGGTTTAGGTGATGAACAGCCGCGGACAGATCGAGAGAGATCGAGAGAATGAGAACCGGATCGCAACAGAGGCTTATATAGAAGCTTCAGTAATTCCCGATAGCTAAGGTGTCGAGAGGTGTCGAGGAATCTATTGAGGAAGGTATTGAGAAAAAGCATGTCGACAACTGAAGGTGTCGAGAAGGTGTCGAGGAATGAACACCAGAACCAAGAACAGAAGCTCGATCAATCGACAAGGTATCGAGAAGGTATCGAGGAGACAGGAACTTTCTCGATCGATCCACCAGGTGTCGAAGAGGTGTCGAGATTGCGATTAAAAAAAGGCTTGAGAAGCTCGACAGATAGACAGGTGTAGAGGAGGTGTCAAGCCAGCTTTTAAAAACAGTTTTTCGAGAAGTGAAAAACATAGTCATGAATGCAATCAAACATGACCTTCAACAATGATCCAATCAACATAAAAAGGTTCTCAAAATCATCTCTCAATGAAAAATTTAAGCACATGGATCTCCCAAAAACACACACACACTAAACAAGTCTAACCAATTTTATTTTTCAAAAATAAGTCAGGACAGTTTAGTGAGCATACAAAAGCACATGTAAACCTAGTGATGAACAAATCACATTGTACATGTACATGTATCAAAAGTAGCAAAGAATATTGCGTGTTGTGTGTGAAAAAATATCGCAAGATTGCATATGTGTATACATGTTATAACGATCTGGGATATGAGAAAATAACCTTAACTTACACACAATCATAACTGTTTGATGGGGACTATCATCCTCGAGGTACATCCTATAACTCCCACATCTCTTAGAATACACGCTTGCAACAATTTTTAAAGCATTTTGATCTTTTTGCTTTTTATTTTCTTTGCATATTTTCTTTTTAAGCATATCATGCATGGGCTTATGAGAGAGAAAAGAAATACCCATTGATATTTGACATTCCAATTTTGCTATGCCGAAGCACACAAATGTCATTGACATCACACTTTTGCTATGCCGAAACATACAGATGTCATTAATGATTGGCGGGCAACAGTGGTGAGATGGTTATTTATGCCTTTCTCTTAGGATTTTCTAGTCCTACCTGTAAAAAAGAGTGATATGAGTGTTAAGTTTTAAGAGATAACTTAATCTTACTCATCACAAACAAGAGCCACAAAGCTCGCTTGCTTAGTTGTGCATAAAGATGCTCATCTAAGTTACAAAAGATACAAAGTTTAGAAAACTCTGTTTCATTGGCCATCCAGGGTACACAAGTACCAAAGTACACATAACACACTGTTTTTGTATTTTTATGATTTTTCAGTTTTTTTTTTTAATTTTTATATCAAAAACAAAATAAACAAAACTGAAAGTAAACACACAAAAACATGTTAACAAAGCGAAGCATAAAACTAGAATGACTCAACAAAAATGCAAAACACACAAGCAATGTAACAAACAAGAAAAACAAGAAGGGAGAAGAAAGTGATGAAATCACTTAGAATCCTTTTTCTTCTACACCTTGGAAGAACCTTTCCTTTGATTAAACCCTTGAACCGGCGGTGAGGGGGAAGAATTGAGACCGTTCAAGTTCGAAAGGAACATGAGGGCTTTTAGAAGATCTCCAAGAGGAGCAAGAGAGGATTGAAGCTGATTTTGGCTTCCAGATGCTGTCATGCCGTTGCTCTGTTGAGTGGCTAGCCACTTGTAGTAATTTGGTCGAGTATGACCGGCAACTCCATAATGATGACAGAGATGTTGTTTCTTTTGTTTAGGCTTTTGAGAGTTACCCTTCTTAGCCCTAGGGTTTCTAGCATCTTTCTTATCTTGCTTAGGGGTTGCTCCTAATATAGATTTGCCCTTGTCTAAGTTCTCACAAGCTAATTCAGTTTTAACATCAGTGTTCTCAACTTTAACAATATTAGCAGGAGGAACAAAAACAGTAGTACTAGTGGAAGTAATATTAGAGGAAGAAAGATCATACCCTAAACCTATTTGATCTGAAGTAGATTTCTGAATGCTGAGCATCTCATCAAGTTTTGCACTTGAAGTCCTCTCCAATTGAGCTCTAACTTGAAACAGCTTCGCTTCAAGCTTCTTGGTCTTCTCAGCCAGGAAGTTGTTCTCAAATCTCAGTACTCCAATAGTTTGATTAGCCTCATCAAACTTTATGGACAACTCTTCACGATCAAGTTTCACATCACTGAGCTTCTTGGTGGCCAGCCTATCATAGGTTGAATGGATATCATCTTGATCATCCATCTTCTCACACTTGGTGTCCACCAATTCTTCTTCTTCATCCACTTCTTCAACAATCCCTTCAGTAGGATTGACTGTGGTAGTGAAGGCATTTAAGATTCCGTCATCCTTATTGTCGGAATCATCTTTAGGCTCAGTGTCACTCAGGGTTGCAGCAAGTGCCTTACTTTTCCCAATGCTCTTGAGATATGTAGGACACTCATTCTTCATGTGTCCAAACCCATGACACCTAAAACACTTAGGTCCTACGGGAACAGTGTACTGACCACCTTCCTTTGCATCCTTCTTCCCTTTGTCTTGGCTCTTAAACTGAGAAGAACTAGATTGCATGCGGTCCTTGTCGAAGCTCATCCCATTGGAATTCTTCATAAACTTCTACAACTGCCTTGTAATGTAGGACTTCATCTTGGAATCTTCATCATCAGAAGACTCATCTGTATCACTGCTCTTTGCCTTTAAGGCCATGCTCTTGCCTTTGCTTGACTTGCAAATCCTAGATAACCCTAGCTCGTAGGTCTGCAAGTTCCCAACCAGCTCAGTCAAAGGAATTTTATAAATATCCTTTTATTTTTCTATTTCCGTAATCTTGGCATGAAATCTCTCAGGTAGAGATCTGAGCACCTTCCTTACAACCTTGGGTTTAGGGATGGTTTCCCCAAGATTGAAGGCTGAGTTCACTATGTCCTTGAGCTTGGCATAGAACTCATCAAACGACTCATCCTCCTCCATCTTAATCTCTTCAAAGCTAGTAGTGAGCCTCTGTAGCTTTGAATCTTTGACAGCCTTTGTTCCTTCATAGGTTGTCTAGAGGATGGTCCATGCCTCCTTAGCAGTTTCAGTTGAGGATATCTTCTTGAACTCCTCATTGGTGACTGCGCTAAATAGGGCATTCAACGCTCTACTGTTGAAGTTTGCCACCTTGATCTTGGCTTCATCCCAATCAGCCGGCGTTTCTTTTGGCTTGGTCCAGCCAATCTCAACAGCTTGCCACACCTTCTCATCTAAGGACTGCAAAAAAGCTCTCATGCGTACTTTCCAGTAGGCATAGTTAGTCCCATCAAAATAAAGAAGGTATAATTAATGATTGTCCTCTATCCATGACAAACAGGGGTCAATGGATCAACACAGCAAAGATTAAACCTAATCAGAGTGTGCCTGCTCTGATATCACTTGATAAGCCACAAACTGAATAACCCCTTGTGATTAAACCAATTAATTAATTAGCCAAGTTATTAATTAATCAATTTATCATGCATTTGCGTGGCAGCACAAACAAATCACCATATAACTAAATATGCAGCGGAAATTAAATGACACGGTGATTTGTTTACGAATGGGGAAAACCCCAACGGTAAAAACCCCACCGGGTGATTTTCAAGTCACCACTCCCGAAACTCCACTATTATCAAATCAAGCGGTTACAAGTAAAGGAATCCCAAGTACCTTACCAACCTACAATTGAACCCTTACCCCAATACGCAATTGGACTTGATCTGTAGTGACAATTTCCACCTTTAATGCACGGCTCCCAAGTACGTGACTAACCAGATGCGCGGATCCTAGTATGCGACTTCAAACACCAACTTAGAAGGAGAGGTTGGTTACAAAGTTCTTCTGTTCATCCTACGCGATGAAGATCAGGAAGATGCTTGGTCACAAAACCCTTTGGTGCAAATACACAACAACTTCTTCAGAGAAGATGAACTAGGTCAAGAACTTAGTCTTTGATCACAATTTGCTTGAACAAGGATTGCTCAATGCTTTTGCAAATTGTGTCACGTATGACGGCTCTTAAAACAATCATTTTATATGTTTAGGGTTAGAAGAAAAGAAGGCCCAAAAACATATTCACGAATCCCAAGAAATCAGAATAGAAAATCTGACTTTTTAATTCTCAACAAATAGCAAGTGTCGAGGAGCTATCGAGTAGGTGTCGAGCTTTAATGATTTTGCACTTCAGCTTGTTTTTCTTGGACAGGCTTGATGACTTCAACACTTAATCTTGAAACCTTATTTCTTGAAGTATTAAAAACACTTAGAACTACCCAATTACAAGTAGATTGCGTTTTGTCAAAGGATTTGCCAATTTACATAAATAAGTATGACATATGTTCTTAACATGTGAACCACATATGTCCTAACACAAGTTAATTAGTTAATTCAATTTGCATGCAATATGCATGGCAGCACAAACAAATCACCAAATAACTAAATGCAATGAAAAATAAATTGATACGGTGATTTGTTTACGAATAGGGAAAACCTACATGGAAAAAACCCCATCGGGTGATTTTAAGGTCGCCACTCTTGAGAATCAACTATTACCAAAACAAGTGGTTACAAGTAAAGGAATCCCAGTACCTTATACCAACCTAGAGTTGAACCCTTACCCCAATACCCAATTGGACTTTTTCTATAGTGATAATCTCTCCTTTTCTATGCATAGCTCCCAGTATATGATTAACCAATAGATACGCGGATCCCAGTACGCGACTTAATCACCAACTTGAGAAAGATATTGGTTGCAAAGTTCTTCAGTTCGTCACACGATGAAGATCAAGAAGCTCCTTGGTCACAAAACCTTACAGTGTACAAACGCTGTAGCTTCTTCAAGAGAAAGATGAATTATGGCAAATTCTATCTCCAGTCACAATTTGTATGAACAAGACTTTGCTTTACATGCGTGCGACTGTGCAACCTTTGACGGCCCTTAAAATAATCCTTATATATGTTTAGGGTTGTGAGAAAAGAAAGCCTAAACACGTACTTACGGATTGAATGCAAAACATAACTGAAAATCTGTTTTTCATAAATCTCAATAGATACCCTATCTATCAAGCTAGCTGTCGAGCTTCGGGCTACAGCAGCTTTTTAAACCTCGATAGATGCTAGCTGTCGAGATAGCTGTTGAGCTTTAAAAACCATCACTTCTTCACTTGTTTCTTGGACAGACTTGCATGGCTTTAACACTTAATCTTGAACCATTGTTCCATGAAGTATTAAACATATCCTATATCTACCCAATTACAAGCAAAGTGTGTTTTGTCAAAGGTTTAGCCAATTACATAAAAATATTGACATATTTTCCTAACGTGATTCACATATGTCCTAACAAAACCCCAAGTAAATAACCAAACATCCACAAATGGGGGGAGACATTTCAAACCCCAAGTAAATAACCAAACACCCACAAATGGGGGGAGACACTTCAAACCCCAAGTAAATAGCCAAACACCCATAAACGGGGGGAGACACTTCGAACCCCCATTCAGTGACTTGACATCCATAAATAGGGGGAGACATTTCAAACCCCAAGATACCAATCCTAATGACCCAGCAAAAATTGCCACATCACAAAGGGGGGAGACACTTCAAACCCCCACATTTGGTGACCGACAAGCCTACAGCCATGGAGATTGAAGAAGAAGCTACGAATTATATAGATGTAGATCCCCCGGTACTGATGCTGAGGGAAGAAGAAGCTTACTAGGAGCCACCTGACATTGTGGAGGCCACGACCAAGTTGAAGAACTGGGCATGGGAGGGAGCCGCCTACCCCATGAAAGACACTGTGAAGAAGATTAAGACCGTCGAGCTAGTCACCCCTGCCAAGAACATTGTTTCTGTCTCTCTTAAGTCTATTTCTACTAGTTTTTCTATTCCTGTTAAATCTATTTGTGATAGTTTTCCAGCTGAGTCTGTTGAAAACTC
Source organism: Quercus glauca (assembly GCA_023736055.1). Lineage (NCBI taxonomy): Eukaryota > Viridiplantae > Streptophyta > Magnoliopsida > Fagales > Fagaceae > Quercus > Quercus glauca. The sequence goes on along the minus strand of CM043316.1, from coordinate 52,276,240 downwards.
TTTCCCTCTTAATATGATTTCTGATTCTGCTTATTTGCTGGCTTTGAATGTTTTTATTTTTGAAATTGGTAAAGAAACTCTTAATAATAAGGAATTAAAACATGGATACCTAGAACCCATAAAAGAAGAAACCTAACCCATTAACCTGGGAACTGATGATGAGCCTAAATGATCCAAGTGGGCAATATCCTAACCACTTTAGAGAATGATGCATTAGTGGCACTGCTAACAGAGTTCAAGGAGGTCTTTGCCCGGTCATATGAAGATATGCATAGGATTGATACAGATATAGTACAACACTACATTCCAACAGATCCAACCATGAAACTAGTAAAGCAAAAGTTGAGAAGAATGAAGCTAGAGTGGACTCTCAAGATCAAAGAAGAAGTAGAAAAATAGTACAATGCAGGATTCCTGAGAGTGGTCAACTATCCAGAGTGGTTAGCCAATGTGGTTCTGGTACCAAACAAGGATGGGAAGGTCATAATGTGTGTAGATTTTCGAGATCTGAATAAGGCCAGTCCAAAAGGCGACTTTCCTTTGCCTCACATTGACGTCCTGGTTGACAACACAGTAGGTCATGCTTTATTATCGTTTATGGATGGGTTTTCAGATACAATCAGATTAAGATGGCTCCAGGAGATATGGAGAAAACTTCCTTTATTACACAAGGAAGTAGAGGTTTATGTTGATGATATGATAGTGAAGTCCAAAGACCGTGAAGGGCACATATCGGCTTTAAGGAAGTTCTTTGAGAGAATCTGGTTCTACTAGTTACGGTTAAATCCAAAGAAGTGTGCTTTCGAAGTCACATTCGGAAAACTGTTAGGGTTTATGGTAAGCTAGAGGGGAATAGAAGTCAATCCTAAGAAAATCAAGGCAATTGTAGAGATGAAGCCTCCAAGAACTAAAAAGGAGATCCGAGGATTTCTAGGGAGGATACAGTACATCAGTAGGTTCATAGCCCAACTCACTGTGACACGTGAACCAATCTTTCGACTGCTCATGAAGGAAGTCCCTACAGTGTGGAATGAGCAATGCCAAGAAGCCTTTGAGAAGATCAAGAGTTATCTGATGAAACCACCAATACTTGTTCCACCGGTTCCTGAAAAGCCATTATTGTTGCATTCACCACACCAGATACAGCGATGGGGGCTCTACTTGCTCAATACCTAGAGGAGACTAGGAAGGAGAATCCAATTTACTACATCAGCAAGAAGATGTTGCCTTATGAAGAAAAGTATTCACCATTAGAGAAGACATGTATAGCACTTATGTGGGCAACCTGTAAACTTAGACATTATATGCTGTCTTACAAGGTTTTGTTGATTGCAAGAATGGATCCTTTGAAGTACTTAATGGAAAAACCTGTGCAAGATGGAAAGACTGCTACATGGGTCTTGCTTCTATCAGAATTTGATATTAAGTATGTGACTCAGAAATCTGTGAAAGGGAGAGCAATTGCCAATCACTTAGTCCATTGTTCACCTGAAGAAGCTAAAGAAATTCAAGGAGATTTTCCAGATGAAGACATCATGGAGATTGAGGTAGAATCATGGAAGATGTATTTTGATGGAACAACAAATCAAAACAGAAGTGGAATTGGAGTTCTCTTGATTTCTCCAAAAGGGGCACATATTTCATTTTCTGGCAGACTCAACTTTCCTGCCACCAACAATGCCACAGAATATGAAGCTTGCACTATGGGCCTACAAGCAGCCATAGGCCTGGGACTGAAAGAGTTGGAGGTATATGGGGGCTTAGCATTATTAATTTCTCAGATTCAGAATAAATGGAAGATAAAAGAAGAAAAGGCTGATGCCTTATCATGAATGCCTCCAAAAGTGGGCATCAAAGTGCAAGATCCAATATCAGTATGTGCAGAGGATGCAGAATCAGATTGCAGATGCTTTAGCAACTTTGGCATCCATGATGGACGGGCCAAAAGAAGGTGAAGCTAAGACCGATAATGTTAGAACAAAAAGAAGAACTAGCCTACTGCATGACAATAAAAGAAGATGAGGAAAAGAATGGAGAAGGTGAATGGTATTCGGACATCCTACAATATCTCAAGGATGGGACATACCCATCATCTGCAGATAAGAATGACCAATTGACCATCTGGAGGTTGTCTACTAATTACATTATTTGTAGTGAAAAGGCTTTTCAGAAAATCATATGATGGAATTCATCTCCTTTGTGTAACCACCAAGGAAGCACAGCAAATAATTGAAGAAGTTCATGAGTCAAGCTATGAGTTACATATGAATGCACATATGTTATCAAGGAAGATAATGAGACAAGGCTATTACTAGACTACTATGGAAGTTGACTATGCGGCTCATGTCTGAAAATGCCATCAATGCTAAGTCCATGGAGATTTGAAGCACATGCCACCCATGCCACTACATACCATGACATCACCTTGGCCGTTCTCTACATGAGGAATAGACATTATTGGGAAGATTCACCAGCCAATGGCCATGAATTCATACTCATAGCCATTGACTACTTTACTAAGTGGGTAGAAGCTACTTCATACAAAGTCCTGAATTCAAAGAAAGTCGCTCAGTTCATTCAAACCAATAGCATCTTCAGATATGGGGTACCGCATGAAATTATCTCAGACAATGGGTTGCATTTTAAAGGAGAAACGGAGAAGGTACTATGGCAGTTCAACATTCAGCACCACAAGTCTTCACCTTTCCGTCCTTAAACCAATGGAGCAGTTGAGGTTACCAATAAAAATATAGGGCGAATCTTGAAGAAGAGCATAAAGAACTATAAAGGACTGGCAACTACAGTTGCCCTATGCACTTTGGGGGTATAGAACATCAATCCGATCTTCCACAGAAGCCACTCCTTATTAATTGGTGTATGGGATGCAAGTAGTCCTTCCCATTGAGATGGGTGTCCGTTCACTAAGGACAATGCTGGAGAGTGAAATTCTTGAAGTAGATTGGTTGCAAAGCAGATATGATCAGTTGTGCATGCTAGATGAGAGAAGACTCAAAGCCTTGTATCATATTCAAGGTTACAAAAGGAGGCTTAGGAAAGCCTTTGACAAGAAAGTGAGAATTAGAGATTTGAAGTTGGGGGATTTAGTGTTGAAAGAAATTTGAGCCCTAGTTCAAGATGCAAACAGGAAGTTCAAGCAAAATTGGGTAGGTCCATACATTATCAAACAGATATACTTTGGTGGAGCAGTAAGATTGATGGACTTAGATGCAAATTCTTTTACTGAGCCAACCAACATGGGTCAATTGAAGAAATACCACATCTAAAGTGGTAGTCTAAAAGTGCCACGTCTGAAGTGGTTGTGAATTATGCTATTTCCCTTCCTAGGCTTTTACCCCCCCTCCCCCCAAAAAAAGCTTGCTAGGCTGAAAACTCGAAAGGGCGGTCTAGGCAAAAGTTAAGGTAAATAAAAAATCAATGAACTACGTGATGACCTGATCCTTTTATCAAGGGGGTATGTCTAAAGTGGTTGTAAATTATACTGTTTCTCTTCCTAGGCTTTTACCAAAAAAAAAAGTGAGAGAGCCCGCTAGGTTGAAAACCTGAGAGGGCGGCCTAGGCAAAATTTAAGGCAAATAAAAAAATTAATGAACTACGTGATGACCTGATCCTTCTATCAAGGGGGTATGTAGGCAACCATGCATTGGTTCAGTCACAATTTCCCAAAACCACCATTTGCCCATTAAGCAAATTTTTTTCTAAAATTCAACCATCCATTAAACCATATCATTACACAAAATCCAGAAACCCACACCTAAAAAAAAAAAAGAAAAAACCAAAAAAAACCAAAAAAAAAAAATAATAATAATAATAACCAAAAAAAACCACAAGAAACCCAAACCCTAAGCCAAACCATAAAAACCAAATCCTAAAAGCCTACACCTTAAACATATCCCTTAACCATCAAATCCTAAATAATTCCTATTCATAAGAGTTTTTACACCAACTCCTAAATAAACATGTTCAAAGCCAAAAATAAGAAGTCACTTTGTCTTCAGTCTTTTCCTTTTTGGTTGATCACTAATTTCTTTTGTGTTAGGTACTTTATCATCATTGTACCTTCTTTTGAATTCATAGTTGTCTTCATTGGGTTTTTCTCGGTTATCTTTAAGAAATTGTTCTCTCATAGCAATCCTCTCAGCCTCCTTATCAACAATCTTGTCTATCAACCATTTAGAGTATTCTATAGTCATCTTGTGAAAGTGAACTATGACAAAAGATTGGTCCACTCGGTCAGCCATCTCCAAAACCAATAGCATGTTCTTCACAGAAGTAGGATTAGTGTCCACAGGTTTGAAAGGTCTTCTTCTTTTGCCACCAAGCATTCCTTGCTTATATTTAAATTGCCTCAAGAGTCTATCTCCCTTGTAGAAAGTTGCCCTCCGCAACCCAACAAGGAAGATGTGGTATGATCCTAGAGACATCAGTACAGGGGGTGGGCATTTCCATCGATAATAGTCCCATTGAATTGAGCTACTAAATTTCTTGTCTAAAACTTTCACCCAGGCACTCTCAGTTTTACACTCAGTTTTGATTACAGCCATACTAAGAAAACTATTAAGCCCATAATTACTGGTTGTAGGCTTGGCAATCATGTCTAGTTGTTCCATCAGCCATATCTACAAAGTCAAAGGACTCCCTAAGAAGCTCTGAGTTTCTCCACCATGAAATACAGCATCCAGTCCTAGAAGAGTTTCTGCCAAGATCAAAAAAATAGGATTATCACCATCCTTAATTTGATTCACAACACTTATGGCTCGAGCATCCACAAAACCACGTCTTCCAGAGCAAAGCAAAAGTTTTCCCACCATGCATAAAGCAAAACCGAAGTTTTTCTACATATTGTTGGTCACTCCATAGGTGTGTTTATCAATTAGCCGAGAGATAATTGCACGAAAATTCACCATATGACCTTTAATCATACTATTAGAAATGAAAGTAGGAAGACCGAGAGCATCAGACAAAGATTCCTTATGCCTGGGATCACATGAAAGCACTACAAATCTTTTGCTTGGATCATAGCCCAGGATAGCAGAAAATTCTTCAATTGTAGGGCAGAGTTTAGTGCTGTCAAACCAAAACACATGATCTTCGGGATCCTAGAATTTCACAGCAGCGCGAAGGAAGTCCCATTTGATTTTGACATTCCTCAGAGCTTTAATTCCCTCTTGTTTGAAGGCTATAAAATTGGTTTTGGTATTGATATCAAAGCTATGAACCCATCTGTTGATATCATAAATTGTTGAATGAGAAAAATTATGATTGCTAGCCATGGATGACTTTTGCTTGTGATTATCGTGTTTTACTAACCTTTAAGCAGAGATTTGTCGTAGGAGAATTCATTTAAATGAGCTGCATCAATTCCTAATTAGGTTTGAAATAGATTTCAGAGAGTTTGTAGTTGACAAGGAGAGTGTTTCATGATCACAAACGAAGTAAATTTTTTTCAAAAAACGTGAAAACGCAAAACATGCATTGGAAAATCGTAAGTAGTCGGCCCACCATGGTGTGAGCATCGTGGCGTGGCCCAGTGACATTTGACACTCTAAGAGTGCCTATAGGCACTTTAAAAGTGCCGAACTACACTCTAAAAGTGCCATACTACACTCTAAAAGTGTCGAATGGCACTCCTCATGTGCCATGTGGCACCCACCCTTCCATCGAACATCCATGCAATTCAATGCAATTTTTTGTTCTCAGACATTTTTTTTAAGATCATTTAGCATTCAAAAAGATTTTTCTTGGTCAAACTAAGACATTCTGACGTGTCTAACTTGTTTTCAAAATCATCACTTGCATCATTGCTTTCAAAAATTGATCAAACCAAGTTTTTAAAAATGAATCATGAAGTCATGTCCCAAACTAGGGGCATTCGCCCATGGCTCATTCATTTAAAAAAAAAAATCATCATAACCAAGATTTTCAAAAATCATGCATTCATTTTAAACTATGGGCATTCCGCTTCGCCTCATTCAAGAAAGTTCAGATTCCATTAAAGCCAATCAAGATAAGTCTAAATTAGCATTACATGACATCATCAGGTGAACTTTAAACCTGTCTCAGTTAAAGTTTCTACATAATCCAAGGTGACTCGAAGGGCAAAGAGCTAAACATGGAAAATAATACAAGATTGTCTAAGGAAAACTTCCTTATCTTTTTGCAGGAAAAATAAAAATACAAGTCATACATCATTAGGACTCTAAGTCTACCTACGTGAGGATCTCTTTAATCCACCTCTAGAGGAGCCACCTTCAGTATTCCCTTTTTGACGTGCGAAAAAGCGAGGATCGTACTGATGATTTTCAAGTTCGAGGCTCTTAATCCTTTCCTCTAAAGTTCTTCTAGTAGCATCAGCAGTTTCCATTCTATATGCCTAAAAATTCAGTAAAATCAAGTGTTAATTCCACTATCAAGCATAGTTCAAGCCAAAGAGATGCTCAGAAAGAAACATGGCATACCCAGCTCGCATCATTGAGCACATACTGGGAGGATTGAGTACGAGCCAGTGACTGCAAGCCTCTAATCATCCGCATGCTCTCCTCAACAAGATCCACATCAACCTGAAGCACAACCCTACCAGGTTAAGAGCCATTCGTCAAGATAAGGACAAAGAACTGAACATTCAAGAACATACTGGATCGGGCCAAGGAACATTTGGTACGTGCTCTGGCCTAGTCAAAGGCATGGAGCTATATGTTCTATTAGGATTCATCACATTATACTGTCACGCCAAAAAATGAGGATAAGTCTCCGTGAAGGAACTAGAAGAACTACCAGCATGGTGAGGAGAGGGAATCTCTTTCTCTTCCTCTCCCCCTTCCTCACCTTCAAAAGATGGAGGCTGAAAATACAACATGCAAGTATTGTTACCAAGCAAAAATATGAAAAGGAATTTGTAAGATCAAAAATTTGACTTTAGAAAGGAATAAAAATACTGTTTTGCCAACCAAGCAAACTTGCAAATGAATTCGGATGAATTCAAAATAATTCCCTTCTATTCCTGCAACAATATAGCCGTTACGGGCTCAAACAATCTCTTCATCAGCCAGAAAGTCAGCCAACCGAACAGTGTGAAAAGGAGGAGTTGGAATTGTGGTAGAAGGATACTCATGTTCAACTTGGGGCAACACCCGATCACCATGATACCAGTACCTTCCATGCCCACACTCAAACAACATTTGGTGGCCAGTCAGTTCTAGAGCCCGCTCACACTCTGCATACCCTTCACATCTAACCCAAGGATTTAAATTCATCTAAAAAGTCACAAAGGAATTTAGAATGAGAAGAGACTGAACCATAGCCAAGTGCCAAAGATTCCAAAAGAAAGAGGAGGAAGAACTCACATCATCAACAGTCAAATTATCAATCACCAAGCGCCAAATTTCCAAAGAATGCCTAGAAGGTGTAGACAAATGATGTTTGGGCAACCAATGCAAAAATCTAGGAAAAATGCCAGCAACTTCTTCCTGGATTTCAGGACCAACCCTAAAGTACTCATACATCCAAACCTAAAAAATTCACAATACCATTACCATATAGCCAAAATAACTTTCCAAAACCCATACATGGCCAAAATAATTTTCCACAACCTACACATAGCCAAAATAAATCTCAAACCTCACCTGCCATACAAATGGAGCCCCACCCAAGCTTGAAAGGTTCCACCTAGAGAGTTGGGTCATGAAATGCATCAGAGTAGCATAGGCCATGCTGCCCCAGTCATAATTCCAGATTTTCTCAGTTTTTCTCAAGCTCCTCAAGTAGCGCAGATTCATAGTACTGCCTAAATCCAGACACAAAAAAGTCCCAATAAAAAGAAGCATGAACATACGAGCACCTTTTGCTACATTCTCTCAAAGGGGAATATTTTCACATAGCCAAGACAAAGGGATATTTTACTCTTCATTCTAGAAGGCATTACACCTAGAATTTTCCTAAGTTCAATTGAAGAAAAGGAATCATTGACAAGAATTCTTTCACCACACAACCTCAAACCAGCAATAACAAAGAAGTCATAAGGTGTCAACGTTACTTCCCCAATGCCTAGAAAATGGAAGGTACAGGTAGTGTCCCAGAAGCGCTCTGCAAAGGTAAGAAGTAACTAAAGATCTTTGTATTCATAAGTCTCCTGATTTAACAGAGCTTTGAAGAAAGTACCAAAGCCCGCTTCATCAATGATGTTTTTAATGCAAGGAGACAATGCTCTCCATGCACTTTTCAAAATTTGGAGACTGCGTCGACTCTTGAGGCTCTGCAACACAAAAGTTCAGCTCATCAATTTCCATGATCCAAACCCACATACCAAAAAAAAAAAAAAAAAAAAAAAATCTCACAGCCAATGCCCACCACAACAAAAAAATCAAATCAAATGAATGCCCCACCAAAATTTCAACACAATCAAAAATTTTCACATATTCATACACAACTACCAAATTTTTCCATAGCCATGCAAAAAGAAAAAAAATTCCACATGTCCAAGATAAACAATTCCCACAAGTTCATGCCCATGCACAAATAAATTCTCACATAGCCAAAATCATAACCACACAAATTTTAAATGAACCAACGTCACATACCCAACAAAATTTTTCCATAGTCAAAATTTCATGCCCATAAAATGTTTCCCATGTCCATAAATTTTTCCATACCCTTAAATTTACCCACAAAATTTTGCCATGTCCATAAAACAAAGTTTACACATGCCAATAAACTTTTCCCACATGCATCATGAATATATTCATCTAAGCCTACAACACAAATTTTTCACCATGCCAATACTCCCAAATCCAAGCTAAAATTCATCCAACAACACTAATTAACCTACATTGTCAAAATTCCATAAGCCACCAATATTGTCCAAATTGCACCATGCTCAAAGAAAAAAAACACTTCAAGAATGCTCCAAAACATAACCAATCATGCAATGCCCCAAAATTGCAACAAAAAATGACAATATCTCACCATGAAACTTTCAATGAAACATGCAACAACATTTTTTCCATGCAAAGAAACCAAAGAAAAACTCACCTTAGTATCTACATGACAATATGGAGCATGGATCCTAGGATCTTGAAGAAGTCCATCATCATCATTCCACTCAAATGTTGTATCATTTTTTTTTACCATGAAAAGAAAGAAAAGAAGATCCCTTGGAGGAAAAAGCCATCTTGATGCAAAGAAAATGGGTTTAAAAAAATGGGTTTCAATGGGTATGTGATGAAAATGCTCAAAACACAAGGATCTAAAGAAATATTGATAGATATGGAGGAGGGAAGGTTAAGAAGCTTGGAAAAGTGTTTTTTATGAGAAGAAATGGTGAGATGAAGAAGAAAAATCAAAGGGGAAGAAAAAGATGAATAGTGTTAATAGAGGAAGAAAAGTTGATGAAGATGAAGAAAAAAGAAAAAAGAGAGAGACAAGAAGTGGGGGGTGAAAATTTCGGCCCCCACACTTAAAACTTAGCCAAAAGCTACGTCAACTCAGTCAAACTGAGTTGATTCAGTCAACCCAAAAAAAAAAAGAAAAAAAAAAGAAAAAACCTTTTTCAAAGTTTTCAAATATCTTTCAAACTCCAAATTTTCAATTCAAAATTTTCATTCCCAAAATTTCAATTCCACATTCTCAATGCCCAAATTTTAAACTAGAATCTTCAGTTTTCAAAAAATTCAAACCTCAAATTTCATGATTAAAATTTCAAGTCTTAATTTTCAAAATCCTAAATCTCAAAATTTCAGAATTCAAGTTCCAAATTTCAAATCAAAATCTCAAAATTTTAAATGTCAAATTCAAAGCTTCCAAATTTCCAGAAAATCAAATGTTTCTCAAAAAAATAGAATCTTTTGTCAATTAAACTTTTCTTGATAAAAATTCAAATCAAGAATAAACAAATGAAAATCACACATGTCAAAAAAAAAAAAAAAAAAACAATGGGATAAAAAAGATCCCATAATTTAAAAGTCCAACCTCGAATTTTGGCTTTTTGCAGGAAGCCGTCCAGATCAAGGTAGAGAAGACCTTGATCGACATTCCAGTATCTCCAGATCAAAGTAGAGAAGACCTTGATCGAGATTTCAACATCTCCAGATCAAAGTAGAGAAGACCTTTATCGACATTTCAATAACTCCAGATCGAGGTAGAGAAGCCTGAGATCAAAATTGCAGCATTCCAAATCGAGGTAGAGAAGCCCTAGATCAACATTGCAGCACTCTAGATCAAGGTAGAAAAGCCCTTGATCGACATTTCAGGAATTCAGTTCGTGGTAGAGAAGACCTTGATCAACATTTCAACATCTCTAGATCAAGGTAGAGAAGACCTTGATCGACATTTCAACATCTCTAGATCAAAGTAGAGAAGACCTTGGTCGACATTCCAACAATTCCAAATCGAAGTAGAGAAGACCTAGATCAACATTTCAACATCTCCATATCAAAGTAGAGAAGAGCTTGATCAACATTCCAACAATTCCAGATCGAGGTAGAGAAGCCTTAGATCAACATTGCAACAACTCCAGATCGAAGTAGAGAAGACCTAGATCGACATTTCAAGCACTCCAGATTGAGGTAGAGAAGACCTTTGACCAACATTTCAACAATTCCAGATTGAGGTAGAGAAGCCCTAGATCAACATTGCAGCATTCTAGATGGAGGTAGAGAAGCCCTAGATCAATATTGTAGCACTCTAGATCGAGGTAGAGAAGCCCTAGATTAACATTTTAGCACTCCAAATCGAGGTAGAGTAGACCTTGATTGAAATTTCAACATCTCCATATCAAAGTAGAGAATAACTTGATTGACATTCCAACAATTCCAGATCAAGGTAGAAAAGACCTAGATCGACATTTCAACATCTCCAGATCAAAGTAGAGAAGACCTTTATCGACATTTCAATAACTCCAGATCGAGGTAGAGAAGCCTGAGATCAAAATTGCAGCATTCCAAATCGAGGTAGAGAAGCCCTAGATCAACATTGCAGCACTCTAGATCGAGGTAGAAAAGCCCTTGATCGACATTTCAGGAATTCAGTTCGAGGTAGAGAAGACCTTGATCGACATTTCAACATCTCTAGATCAAGGTAGAGAAGACCTTGATCGACATTTCAACATCTCTAGATCAAAGTAGAGAAGACCTTGGTCGACATTCCAACAATTCCAAATCGAAGTAGAGAAGACCTAGATCAACATTTCAACATCTCCAGATCAAAGTAGAGAAGACCTTGATCGACATTCCAACAATTCCAGATCGAGGTAGAGAAGCCTTAGATCAACATTGCAACAACTCCAGATCGAAGTAGAGAAGACCTAGATCGACATTTCAAGCACTCCAGATTGAGGTAGAGAAGACCTTTGACCAACATTTCAACAATTCCAGATTGAGGTAGAGAAGCCCTATATCAACATTGCAGCATTCTAGATGGAGGTAGAGAAGCCCTAGATCAATATTGTAGCACCCTAGATCGAGGTAGAGAAGCCCTAGATTAACATTTTAGCACTCCAAATCGAGGTAGAGTAGACCTTGATTGAAATTTCAACATCTCCATATCAAAGTAAAGAATAACTTGATCGACATTCCAACAATTCCAGATCAAGGTAGAAAAGACCTAGATCGACATTTCAACATCTCCAGATCAAAGTAAAGAAGACCTTGATCGACATTTCAATAACTCCAGATCGAGGTAGAGAAGCCCTTGATTGACATTTCAACATCTCCAGATCAAAGTAGAGAAGACCTTGATCAACATTTCAACAAATCCAGATCAAAGTAGAGAAGACCTTGATCGACATTTCAACAATTCCAAATCAAAGTAGAGAAGACTTTGATCGACATTCCAACAACTCCAGATCGAAGTAGAGACGACCTTGATCGGTATTTCACCAATTCTAGATTGAAGTAAAGAAGACCTTTGATCAACATTTGAGCAATTTCATATTGAAGTAAAGAAGACTCCAATCAAAGTGGAGAAGACCTTTGACCAACATTCCAGCAATTCCAGTTTCAATGTAGAGAAGCCCTTTGGTTACATTTCGTCAAGATCAAGGTAGAGAAGCCTTTTGGTTTCAAACAGCTCCAGTTTCAAGACCAGGATTGAAAAAAGGCCTCTTAGTCATCCCAAATGTTAAGAACCAATTCTAGAGTCATCAACTACCATCTAAGTCAAGTATTTTTATTTCTTGTTTAAAAGATAATGCACTAGTTCTATGTTCCAAAGTTTTAGGTTTGAGGGCTAGGTAATCTTTGAAAATCCAACCTCAATTAAATCATGGCCACTAAAATCAGTGTCTTTGTTTTACTTTGACATTCGCTTTTGAAGCTCTGTCAATGAGGGGCATTCTGTAGACACTTAATTTTACACACATGATTTAATCAAGGAGAATGACTTGAATGACCATCCACGTACCCCAAAAATCATGATTGCACATGCATTAGTTTGTTCTTGCATTACATGCATCAATTTTTCTTTGCATTACATGCATTAATTCATTCATTGCATATCATAAAAATGATCTCGAGATTCTAACAGACATAATGGTGTGTCCGGTTTCCAAATCAAACAATCGGATCGAAATATATCACATGACCAAGTTGAATGGTCAACATGCATTGTGTCTAGGTAGAGTCGACCACACATGATCAATTTAAATTAATTCTGATTGGTTAAGAAATTAAAATTAATTAAATAATTTTGTGATTGGTTGATAATTAGTGTTTAAAATAGGGATGCATGCATAGGAATAAAAGGGACGATTGGATAATAATAAAATTGTGGATAATCTAAACTTTATCAAGATTTATTTTAGGGTATTTATCTACAAGATAATTGTTCTTAAAAAGCCTGAATTATCCAGAACAAAGATAAAAAAAAAAAATAGACAGAGGATGAAAACACGTTTAGGTGCAAGGACCGGTCAAAAAACACTAGAAGGAGAGTCCAAAAAGCACACGAACACGGAAGAGTGTTCGGTGTCCAAGAGCCCATTTGGCATTTTAAAAGTGCCGAATTGGCCTTTTTTGGGCTTTGGCCCAATCGCCTTCGGGTGATGATAAGGCACACCATTTTCGATCTTTTCACAGAAGGATGAGTCCTGATTCGTATTCTACACTTCGGGGCTATTTTTTAGAGATTTATGGCCTCTATAAATAAGGATTGAGTCTTATAATTTAGCACCTTTTTTTCTACGCTTTAAGAGGCATACATTTTGAGGCTCAAGAATTGCTAATATTTGCTGATCCTCTCTGAGACTTATGCTTAAATTAGGGTTTTTAGGTTTCAAAGATAACTGAATAAGTTTCTTTGAACCCTAAAACATTCTCTCAAGAACAAGGACTGCTCATGCAAGAGGTTTTTTTTGTTGGAAAATCTTGTTTTGCATCTCATACAAAATACACAGCGGAAGCAACAATCACGGATCTACTTCATTCATGAGAGATAACATGTAACCTTGAATTCTAGAACAAAGAATAGGAAGCGTACCTTGAAGCGGTGAAAGTCAAAAACAAGACTTAAGAATACCTTTAATCTTCATCTCAATTCCACATGGTGCCCAAGAAGTGTGGTCTCTCAATCAGTCCTTTTGTACGTTGATTCTCAAAGAAAGTTCTCTTTCTTCTCCTTGTGGAGAAAACCCGATTTCTTTTCTTTTCATCATACCTACATATTAACTACCTAGGTAGTTACTTTATTTAATAACTCTTATTAAATAAAAACTGATTATCTAATTGGGTTAGCCTTTTGGGCATACCCAATTGGGCTTTAGTTTGTGGCTTGAGATGGGACCAAAGGGAACAAATAAGACTCTAGCTCCAATGGGCCTTGGGTTTTTCTGTCAACTCTTGACAAGTCTAAAGTTACCTTTAATTATATTCAATACCACTATAAGAATATAATTGCACTCTAGGCCTTATTAATAAATTATATCCCAAGACTTTATTATACATGCAACTCCTTCGTTAAAATATTCATAGTAATATAAAGTCATGAATGTTGACTACCACTTTAAAGATTACTACATCTTAATCATTGAGTATCCGGTTTAATCCTTTATGTTATTCATCATATATTTATGAAATCCAATTTCATAAATATATAGTTACTAAAGTGGTTGGACCCAACACTCTGAATAACCAAACCCATTAAACTTATCTCAAGGGAATATTTTATATCTCCGTTAAGAGATTATGAATTCCATCTTGAGAATATATGTTCCATCAACATTAAATGCGGCTGCTCAATATACTGAGGTTTTGATCGTAACTTATAGATCTCACTCCTGATATATCAAAACAACCTACATCTCATGATCGGGTCCATTATTCTTTCAGGATTTAAAGTTGATGTAAATAGAAGTCGTGAGATTTATTATTCATTCGACAGTCGTTAAAAGAATAATAAATCTCACAATGGTCTAGTTCAATATGTCTTAACTCTTAAAACATATCAACATATCAACTAGAAGTTTCCACTTCCATGATCAAGACAAATAATCTTAGTTAATATGTTATAATCTTCGCAGATGAAATGCCCAATTTCATCACCGACTACGAATTAAAATTCTGAGTTTACAAAGAACTCGTGATTTATATCTTCTGTGACCTTTCACATAAATCACATACTTTGCATCTCATGGACTAAGATAATGTCCCATTAGTTCATTTATAGATAGTCTCATATAATTAGACTATCTAATTATTTATAACATGCCAAAAAATTGGATTTTAGGGCACAAACCCTAACAGTTTTCAATCACCCTCTCTTTTTTTATGCTTCTTTTTTATGTTTATGAATGTTTTTGCCCATAACATGAATGATTCATCATTGTTTTGTTTTAAAGCATGATTGTTTTTTTATTTATGTAATTGTTAAAATCTCTTTCTTGAATGTCAATAATCTGCATGGAAACAATTCTTTTCTTAAAATAAAAATAGACTTGCATCTTTATTAGATATAGATCTGACTTTTTTCTTAAAATAAAAACAGAGCTACATCTTTATTAGATGTAGATTAGACTTTTTCTTAAAACAAAATAGATCTACATCTTTCTTAGATGTAGATCTGAATTTTTCTCAAATTAAAAACGGGTTTGTATCTTTCTTAGATACAGAGTAATTTTTCTTTAACATATGCAAAATTTTGAAATAAAGAAAAAGATTAAACATGGTTGTGTTTGTGTTTGTAGCATAAATTTAAATTGTGAGTGAAATTCTCTTCTTAAAGAAAAATCCTTTTCATTTTTTTAAACATATAAAAACAAATCTGATTTTTCTGTTATTAAAAATCATTTTTTTATCATCACAAAACAGATCTGATTTTTTCAAACCAAAAGATTTTATTTCATGTGATAAACACAGATATGAATTTTCTATCTCCAAAAACCACTTTTTTTTGCACACTACAAAGCAGATCTGGTATTTTGACAAATCCAAAATCAATTTTTTTTACCAATCTAAATAGATATGAATTTTTTAAAAACAAAAGAAGAGACTCCATTCATAAATAATTTTGTGTGATTTGATGTTTTTCACATATTCAACATATCATACATGACATGCATAAAGAGATACATTGGTCACAAGAGTCTAGAAGACCAGACTTTGTCTGAGCGGAATGGGTATCAAACACCTTCCCATTCCGTAACCTAGGCTCCGAATTTATATTTTTGGCTAAGTAGATCTAGCCTTGTCTTTATTTATTTTGGGTAGAATGTAACTAGGACAAAAAACCGTGTAATTATTTGGTAGTTTGTAACTAGGACCCAAAGCCATGTAAGTTTTCAATTTTCCAAATATGTAATTTATTTTTTTTTAAAAAAATAAGTGGCAACTCCACACCACTTACCCAAAAAGAGAGGTGCCCTAAAAAGTACTCCCAAAAATCTCTCTTTTTTGAGAGGCCTAATTTTCCCGGTCTCTCACATATGTAATTAAAAGTTTTTTTGATTTTGCTATCAATTGTAAAAACCAAAGAGACTACAACTTTTATACCAATGAAATGCACCAATTCAGTATTCATTTTTTAAGAAAATACTGAGAATGAGAGACAGGGAAGAGAGATTTAAGGGCACTATGAAGGAGAGAGAGATTTAAGGGCCATAACCATCTTCAACCTTCCGCCACCATTATATACCAACGTGAACCACTACCGGTAGAGGTATTATTAAACAACAAAAAATAGTATCAAATATGTTTTAGCTTTTGTTATTTATTGGGTTGATTTTTGTTATTAATTTAGGTATTCGGGTTATTGGTTTTGCTTAAGGTTGAGTGTGATGGAAATAAAGATGAATGCATCGGAAAAATAAGTTTAAATGGATCTACTTCATTCACAATTGATAACATATGCCATATAAGTTTCAGAATTAGAAAACAAGAGAGTGTACCTTGAAGCGGTGAAATTCAAAACCGAAGATCAGAAGTTTTTGAGAAGACTTTCAATCTTCACTCCAATTCTACTAGATGCCCAAGATGTGTGGTCTCTCAAATTGGTAACAAAGGGATGACTAGTGAGTGACAAAAACTCACATACATACTATTTCACAATGGTGTTTCTTACCATTTAATTCTGAACGTTTTTCCCTTTTGTATCTAACCAATTATCTAATAGGGCTGGCCTTTTGAGCCTTTCCAATTGAGCTTAAGAGTGTAGCTTGGAGTGGGACCAATAAGACACTAGCTCCAATGGGCCTTGGGCTTTTCTGTCAACTCTAGACAAGCCCAAAGTTACCATTAACTATATTTAATACCACTATATAAATATAGTTGCACTCTAGGTCTTATCTATAAATTATATCCCAAGACTTTATTATACATGCAACCCCTTCATAAAATATTCGTAGTAACACAAAGTCTTGAATGAGGACTGTCACCTTGTGAATTATTACATCTTAATCCTTGAGTACCCAGTTTAATCCTTTAAGTTATTCATCATATATTTATGAAATCTAATTTCATAAATATATACTTTAGTAACTAATTACTAAAGTGGTTAGGCCTAACTCTCTGAATAACAAACTCATTAAACTTATTTCAAGGGAATATTTTATATCTCCGTTAAGAGATTATGAATTCCATCTTGAGAATATATGTTCCATCAACACTAAATGTGGCTGCCCAACATACTGAGGTTTTGACTGTTACTTTAGATTTCACTCCTGATATATCAAAGCAACCTACACCTTATGATCAAGTCCATTATTCTCTCAGGATTAAGAGTTCATGCAAATGTAAGTCGTGAGATTTATTATTCATTTGACAGTCTTTAGGAGAATAATAAATCTCACAGCGGTCCGGTTCAATATGTCTTAACTCTTAAAATATATCAACATATCAACTAGAAGTCACCACTTCCATGATCAAGACAAATCATCTTAGTTGACATGTTATAGTCTTCGCAGATGAAATGCCCAATTTCATCACTGACTACGAACCAAATTCTGAGTTTATAAAGAACTTGTGATTTATATCTTCTGTGACTTTACACATAAATCACATACTATGCATCTCATGGACTATATGATAATGTCCTAATATTCATGTTACCATTATTTTAGATAATAATAAAACAAATTTATTAATCATAATATTAAGTCATATATAATGTCAAACATAATGTCACACTTAATATCATACATAGCATTATACAATAGGATTCTAGGACACAAATCCCAACAGAGTGATGAAGAAAAGAAGGGCACGATCCAAGAAGACATCTGAAACCCATTTTATCTCAGATTTGACAACCATTAATGGTATTCCCTCTCTCTATTCATCTTGCCTTCATTTTTTTTATTTAATGGTTGAACTTACGACCATGGAAGGTACTATCTTTCTTTGTATTATTCAGCTCTCTTTTTTTCATTTGGTTAAGTTTCGTTTGGTTGCCGAGAAACAATGAATTTTCTTTTGCTTAAACGTTGTTTAGTTGTCGATAAAACAAGACGAGAAAAAAGTGAACGTTTATATTTTTTGTTTGGGTCATATTTCACCTTTCTTCTATTGGTTAAAGCTTGGTTGGTTGGTTGCTAAGAAATAGAGAAGAGAAAAGAATATTCTTTTTTTTTTTTTTTAATTTTTTTGGGGTTAACTTTTGCTTGGTTGTTGGGAAAACTGTGAAGAGAGAAAAAAAAAAAAAAAAAACTTTTTTATGTTTAGATTTTGTGTGGTATTTGTGCTAATTGATTAGATGTAGAGTCCTAATAACCTAGATTAACTTTTGGGAAAAACTAATGATAATGACTATTTGCACATGCATTGTGCATGCTTAGAGGCGCTTCTATGTTTTGTTTTGTTTTGTTTGTTTGTTTGTTTGTTTGTTTGTATTTTTTTTTTTTTTTTTTTTCCCTTAAGGATAAAACTTTTCATGTATACTAATTCGGGGTTGTTGCATTTTTCAATCACCAAAAAATCTTAGGGGAGAGATGAGATTTATGCGTTTGTAAGTGAAATAATTTTTTTTGTGCTACAACTTATCACTCCCCCAAGAATTTTGGTATTTGGAAAATTCAACAACTCCAAATTAGTATACATGAAAATTGTTTTCCTTTATAAAAAAAATAAATAAATAAAAGAGTCTCCAAGCACGTGCAATGCACGTGCAAAGAGGCTAGATATATAGTCATTATATCAGATATCAGCACATAGATATATATATATATATATATATCAATCTATTTATATCAGATATAAATTCTGATATGTGAATATTGAAAATGTAATCTTAAAATTCAGTAAATTCAAATTAGGTCATTAAAATTTATGACTCTTGCTAATGGATTTGTCACATGGCCTATGTGCAAGGTTTTAGTAAGTTCACTAATGAGCTTGTGTAATATTTGATAGAGTGTGCATCCTCTATTATTGGTTTAGGTATATTGAACTTTGGCTGAAACAGAAATATTATGGTTCTGCAGCATAATAGAGGTTCATTATAATATACTTGAAAATATTTGATGATAATTGAATTTGTTTTGTGGGTGATTATTAAGCTTTTGCTCACCTAATGGCCTACATGTAATCAACTAAAATTTTGATCATATCATTTTTCTAACTTTTTGTATATTTTTTTTACTCACTGATTATAAACTTGGTTTAACTTCATGGCAAATGTATATCATTGCATGCAAAAAAAAGGTTGAAATCTAATTGAGTCTCAAATGGTTTAAACAACTAATAACCATTTTTTGATTTTTTAGAGGGTTTGGGCGGCCGACAGATTGACAGCGAAATAATAATAATAATAAACTAGTCGCTAACCCGTGCGATGCACGGGATAGTTAAATAAAAGGACAATTAACCACCATCACGTTAAGGTAAAATAATTAGTGAGAGACTGATTTGCCCACCAAGAATTTAAAAGAAAAAAAGATTGATATAATAAAATCTAAGAAATTTAGAAATAGAAAATTAGGTTAATAATATGCATATTATAGACATTTTGCTAGTTAGCGTTTTAAAAAAAAATGGATCTGCCATAATTAAATAAAATACAATGGGAATAAATATTTAACTTCTATGTTTTTCATTAGTTTAGAAGTGTTGTCTAACGTAGAATGTTATTGGGTTGTAAGAAAGATTTTTATAAAATGTTAATACCATATATATATGCTTATATTGTCAATGTCTCACTGCAGGTACATAATTACTGAAACCTACAAAGTAATTTACAATTCTTAAATTAATAAAGCAAAATTCTCAAAAGTTATATATATACACACACTTAGAACTGATATAAACTACAAAGATAAAAACAAATCTTATTTAGTCGTATTAATAACAATATAAACAATTCAAAACATAGAACATTATCAAATTTATAACACATAATTCCATTATCTTTTACGTTGAATCCAAACAAATAATTAATTGAAATTAATCCAAACAAATAATTAATCAACCAAAAATCAAAACTTTAATTAAGAAAACAAAAAATCACATGAACCCAAAATAAAAATTCTCAATAAAGAAAAAACATATAAGGTAAAGAATTAAGATCAACTTACTAAGATGCAAATACCAAAAACCCCAAAACTTAAACCTTTCAAATTTTATAGAATCCCCAAATTTTACTTCAAAACCAAACAAAACCCTTCAAATTCAAAAAATTCATATATAATATACCAAATAAAAATTTACCACACCTTGGGTTGGAAGACATAGGTTGCAGCTTTGATTTTTCTCCAAAAAATAGAGATGCTTCATCTGTTGTATACAATATAAAATAATTATTAGAAATTTCAACCCAAAAACCAAATCCACAAAAACACTATCAAAATATAGAGATTAACCCAAATACTTAGAAGAAAATAAATTCTAAACATAACAAAACAATAAGATAGAATGAAAATTTCAGGCACATATGAAAGCAAATAAAAAAGACAAAACCTACATCTTTTTTTTTTTTTAGTTGAGTCTCTCTCCTTCATATTTTTTTTTTTAATTTTAAAGTGAAGTTAAGTTTAGGGTTTTGAGGTGGTAATTGCTAGGGTTTTAAGGAGAGAAGAGAGAGTCCTACCAGGAGTCTAAATAATATAAACAATTCAAAACATGGAACATTATCAAATTTATAACACCTAATTTCATTATCTTTTACGTTGAATCCAAACAAATAATTAATTGAAATTAATCTAAACAAATAATTAATCAACCAAAAATCAAAGCTTTAATAAAAAAACAAAAAATCACATGAACCCAAATAAAAATTCTCAATAAAGCAAGAACATATAAAAATTTACCACACCTTGGACTGGAAGACATAGGTTGCAGTTTTGATTTTTCTCCAAAAAATAGAGATACTTCATCTGTCATATACAATATAAAATAATTATTAGAATTTCAACCCAAAAACCAAATCTATAAAAACACTATCAAAATATAGAGATTAACCCAAATACTTATAAGAAAATCAATTCTAAACATAATAAAACAATAAGATAGAATGAAAATTTCAGGCACATATGAAAGCAAATAAAAAAAGACAAAACCTACGTTTTTTTTAATTAATTGAAATTAATCTAAACAAATAATTAATCAACCAAAAACCAAAGCTTTAATAAAAAAAAAAAAAATCACATGAACCCAAATAAAAATTCTCAATAAAGTAAGAACATATAAAAATTTACCACACCTTGGACTGGAAGACATAGGTTGCAGTTTTGATTTTTCTCCAAAAAATAGAGATGCTTCATCTGTCATATACAATATAAAATAATTATTAGAATTTCAACCCAAAAACCAAACGCATAAAAACACTATCAAAATATAGAGATTAACCCAAATACTTATAAGAAAATCAATTCTAAACATAATAAAACAATAAGATAGAATGAAAATTTCAGGCACATATGAAAGCAAATAAAAAAAGACAAAACCTACGTTTTTTTTTTTTTTTTTTTTTTTTTTTTTATGTGAGTCTCTCTTCTTCTTATTTTTTTAATCTTAAAGTGAAGTTGAGTTTAGGGTTTTGAGATGGTAATTGCTAGGGTTTTAAGGAGAGAAGAGATTTTGGTATTTTTTTTGTAAAAAACGTTATTTTAGGTCTAGGTGATTTATTTCCTTATTTTTAGGCTCTTTTAATGTTTTTTAAGGTCAAATTTGGTTCCTATTATGGTTAGGTATTAATTAGGGCTTATTTTAGAATATATTTTCTTGTCCATCAAGTTTTATGGAGCCCTTAAATAGGCCTCCAAGTTTGTATACGTTTTTCAATATTATTGTTATAAGATATAAAACATAAAATAAAAAGAATCAAAAATAAAAAGAAAAAGAAAATAGTGATGATGTGGAAAATTGTGAGAGTTTCAAAAGTTTCGGTTATATATATATATATATATATAGATAACTGACAGCCAAATAATAATAATAATTATAATAAAAAAGAAATTAATTATGTTTATTAATTCAAGTTAACATTAATAGTACCGTTACAATTTGTCATTCGTATGTGTAAACATAGGTTACATACTAGTGTGGTAAATTATTGCCCAAAAGTTAAGAAAATTGGATGTAACACGTCATAAAATTAGACTACAATTTGAGATTTAATCGAATTTTTTCTAAACTTTGACTATATATATATATATACACCTAAATGATGTGAGTTCACATAAAAAAAAAAAAAAAAAAAAAAAAAAAAAAAAAAAAAAAAAAAAAAAAAAAAAAAAAACTTAGAATATTAATTTAAAATTCAAAATTCAAAACATCGAAGGTTTCACATGATTTATAAATCGTTTTGTATCACGGGTCCATATGAGAGGGACGTTGTATACGAAGGTTACTCATGATACCACTTCCTTTTCCATTTGGGCTACGGAATTGTTTTTGTTTTTTTATGTCTGGTTGTTCATTTGTGTTGGGTTCTAAGAAATTAGGAATTATGTATTAGAACTTCAATTTGTATTTTTTGTTGGCAAACCATGATCAAAACATTTAGTCTAAGGTTAGGCTTGCTCAAAGTATGTTTATTTGTAAAATTGGAATCGAGTGTTGGCAAACCATGATCAAAACATTTAGTCTAAGGTTAGGCTTGCTCAAAGTATGTTTATTTGTAAAATTGGAATCGAGTGATTGCAGAATTTATTGGACTAAATCTGTAAGTCTCGATCGATCGAAAATTAGACTCGATCGATCGAACCACGTACAGATTTATTTTTCTGCAGAGTTCCAGTTCAGCCCAAACTCTATTTAAACGTCTTGGGGTTCAAGTAAAACTCTTATATATATAAGGGAAACCCTAGAACGTTTTTGAGACTTTTGTAGAGAGAGATTAGAGTGCCTCTTGTGCCTCCTTTTATTAGGGTTTTGTACCTAAACCTCTCTAAGTCTTTGTTGCTCATATTTGCTGTTTATGTGAATTTCTTGTGAGATCTTTGAGGAGCTTTCCTTCACATAAACTTAGGGTTTTCAAGGAAGATATATTATCTACATCTTGATGATCAACAAAGTTGCAACCATTGAAGCTTAAAGAAAAACAAGTGAGGAGCTTGTAGCTGATTGAAGGAATACAAAGAAAGAAGTAGTCCGTGGATTCGGAGCCTGCGCGTGGTCGTGTCAGGAAGTTACTACTGGTGGGTAGCATTAGGAAGTCAAGCGGAGAGCTTGTAAGTCCTTTTGTAAGAACTTCAATTCTTTCTTAGTGGATTCCGTTTTGCCTTGAGGATCGGTGGGTAAAATCCTCCCCAGGTTTTTTATCGGTTTGGTTTTCCTGGGTGATCATATCACTGTGTTATTTATTTTCCGCTGCTTTATATGTTTTATATGCATGATATGATTTGGTGATTGTTTTAACCTAGAACTGTTTAATTTGACTAAGTAAAAACTTGGCTAATTAATCTAGGCTACGCAATCTGGTTATAGTTTAAGGGGTCTAAATTTTTCAACAAGTGGTATGGGAATCATGTTTGTCTTGTTTAGGGGGAGTGGAATTTATTTTTGAAAGGGAAGAAAATAAATTTTTATGTATCTAACTTAGGGGGAGAGTTAGTTTACCTTTGTTTTTATTGCTGTTTCTTGTTCACTGCTCATTGATTTATATTTATGAGTTATTCATGATATATGTCTTTGTTGTGTGTTTTGTGAAGTCAAGAATTTATTTTTGATTTACTGTTTTTCTGTCACACATGCGTTTATGCGTTTGTTGAGTGTTTCAGGAATATACAGGTGCATTCGATTTGGCTATTGTCTACACTTGCAACTGATGGATAGTAGTTAAGATTGGATTTGTTGTTATGAGCATTATCTTTGTATTGGGCTATTTGAAACTTTGAGCATTTCATGTTTGTGATGTGTTTTGATCATGGTTTGCCAACAAAATACAAATTGAAGTTCTAATACATTAATTCCTAATTTCTTAGAACCCAACAATCTCCCCCTTTGGCAATCCGTGACAAAACACATCACAAACATGAAATGCTCAAAGTTACAAATAGCCCAATACAAAGATAATGCTCATAACAACAAATCCAATCTTAACTACTATCCATCAGTTGCAAGTGTAGACAGCAGCCAAATCGAATGCACCTGTATATTCCTGAAACACTCAACAAACGCATAAACGCATGTGTGACAGAAAAACAGTAAATCAAAAATAAATTCTTGACTTCACAAAACACACAACAAAGACATATATCATGAATAACTCATAAATATAAATCAATGAGCAGTAAACAAGAAACAGAAATAAAAACAAAGGTAAACTAACTCTCCCCCTAAGTTAGATACATAAAAATTTATTTTCTTCCCTTTCAAAAATAAATTCCACTCCCCCTAAACAAGACAAACATGATTCCCATAAATCAATAATTTCTCCCCCTTTTTGTCACGTATTGATAAAAACAACTCATACAAAGAGTAAACAGTCAACATACGCAATAAAGGATAAGAGAAAACAGAGAATCAAGGGGAACACAAAACAATTCAACTCTATAGAAAATAGAGACAGCTCCCCCTATGAACAACACAGGTTAAAAAAAACTTTTCTCCCCCTATAAAAATAGGAAAAACAAAACAAGTTGTGGGAAAAACAGTTTTGGGGAAACTTTAGGAGAGGGGGGAACAGCAGCAGCAGCAGCACCAGCAGGACCAGGAACATCCTCACCAACAGGACCAAACAGGATCAAAGTTAAAAACACACAAAGCAAAGTTAAAAATTAAGGTGAGGATACACATGAAGAAAAAATATTCTCTCTTTCAATAAAATGCAAACATGGCATTATGTGACCCATAAACAGTTGCATGAGTAGAGAAAATATTTGCACATTGATTATCCATCATATCTCTTAAGAAAAATATTTTCTACAGTTCACACTTAAAAGAGGCATATACTAGAAAGTACATAACTCAAAAATTAATCAATCAATTTTTTGATCAAGTTGAGTACCCAATGTAGCAAAGTGTATGCATGCTATGTGTGAAAACAATGAGAGATATAATTGCTAAACTGCAAGATGGATACAGAAATCAATGCAATGCATGTGAATCCTAAACATAAAAGATGCAAGACAAAATATGTCATGATGCATGCTCTAATGCAGTAAAACTAAGTTCAATTGAGATCAAATTGACAAAATTGGCTCGAGCAGGGAATTTCTACCAAAAACTCCAAAAATTGAAAACCACTTGTTGAAATTTTTAAACAAATTGATGAATTGGGCATTAAAGAGAATAATGCCTAATTTCATCAAAACAACAAGCCAATTTCATCAAATTCAACTCAATTTCACAAAAGCCCCTATTTGGATCAAGAACAAACCCTTTTTAAAAAAAAAAAAACTTCTCCACAATCTTCGATCGATCGAAAATTACATTCGATCGATCGAATGACACAGTCATTCTGAGACAATTGAGGGCACTTTTTCGATCGAACGAAAATCAGGTTGGATCGATCGAGATGAGCAAAGGCTTACTAAATTTTGAGAAAAACACAGGTTTTGAAAATCAACAAGCACATTTTGAAAACACTCCTCAAAGCATTGAAATAGAAGAAACAAATGCATGAGTATGAGATGGAATGAAATGCTTTTTCAAAAACCCAAATTTTAAACCCAATTTTCTCAAAAACAAGTTCCCATTGAATTTTCTTAAGCAACAAATATGTTGTGCACAAATCTCAAGATATTTTCAAAATTTTCAAACTTGAAACACATTTTGCATTAAAATCAAGGAACTTTTAATCTTGGATGGCTACAACAAAATCACACACAATATAATGTACCAAGTTTAACAAAGAGTAACTTGTGTAATGTGTGCAACTAGCAAAAACTTGAGATACATGTGAGGTGATATGTGAATAGCAATCAAACACAAAGTCTACACAATTCATCACATAGAATTTAAAAGAGACTATCACCTAAAGAGTTACATCCTATAACTCCCACATCTCCTAGATCAAAAGCTTGCAATCATGTAAGTTTCTTTCATTTTTGTCTCTTATTTATGTGGAATGGCATTCAGCCTAATAGTACACACCGGTTTGAATTAAGTGAATTGGCATCAAGCCTAATAGTACACACCAGTTTTTAATTTAATTTGAGGCTACACCTTATATTCTTTTTGTGCATGTGCTACACTTTCTCGAGCACTAAATCTTATGATATGCACTAAGGTGTTCATGATTGGCTAGTGAACAGTGGTGAAATGGTTATTTATGCCTTTCTCAAAAGGATCAAGTCCGACAGTCAAAAACAAGTGACTTCATGATTAAGGCAAAGTGATTAAGAACCACACACATCTTTCCCACACAACATGCACTACAAAGTTTCAACTAGTCAAGTGCAGTAAATAAGCTCATCAAGGTTAAACAAGGTACATAAGACATGACATGTGTAAAAAGATTGACCAACCTTGTTTTTCAAAAATCAAGAAAAAATAGTGTTTAACATAGTCTTGCTTTCTCCTCCTTTTTTTTTTTTTATTATTAAGAGAAAACAAATAAATCCTAGAATGAAATGCATGAATGTAATGCAATGCAAGTCCTAGAACAAAAACACAAACATCTTTTTGGCTTTAACAAACGTTATAACCACTTGTTGAGATTTTGAAAAAATTGATGACCAAAAACAAAAAAGAAAACACACATTGTGCTAAATGATCAATGCAAATGCAATGCATGACAGTGCTTAACTAAGCTATAGAGGGTATACAAACAAGAAATATCAATTTCTTAATTAACCCATGAGTACATGTACAAACTAGTACATAAAGCCAAAAATAGCTTAGCATTTTTATAACACATGCTATTCAAGTTTCATCACAATGTCAAGCATGTTCTAAATCAAGAGAGATATTAAAACTCATGTAATCCTCAAGAAAAATAAAACAAGACACAAAATAAAATATTTTTGTCTTTTTGAAATTTTTCAATGTTTTTGGATTTTTTTTTTAATAAAAAAACAACCTAGAAAAAATAAAACAACCAAAAACAAAACATGTCCACAATTAATTGAAAGAATTAAATCAAGGACAAGTTAGCAACACTCACCTTGGAAAATCTTTTCTCACCCATATAGCACGAGGTTTCGGCTTTGTAGGTGAAAAACCATGAGAAGCAGAGTGTATTTGAGGAATTACACCAATCTTCTGAGACAGACTAAAATCCTGCAAATTCCTTTCACAAGCCAACAAGCTCAAATTTTTCAAAAGCATATGAAACAATTTATATGGACTTATGGCAGGAGAAACATCATCACATATCCTAGATTGACATACAGAATGCTTAAATTTCAATTTATGACAATTAGGACGAATGTGACCGGAGACACCACAAAAGTGACAAACAGGAACAAATTTAGGAACATCAGTATTCCTAACAGCAAATCTAGTCTCAGATTTTTGTTTTTGCCTCAACAAAGAACAATTTGGTCTAATATGACCAACAACACCACAAAGGTGACAGGTAGGCACAAAAACAGATTTATTATGCTCTCTAACAGTAGGTTTAGACTTAAGTTTAGAAACTTCAGCGTCTACATCAGAATTTTTACCTTTGTCTAACCTAGCACAATAAGCATTTTCTTTATTATTCCTCTTAAAAGGAGGGATATAAACTTTCTCAGTTTTAGGCTTAAGAGAAACAGAAACACTTCTGTTATCATCAGTAGGCTTGGTACTAGTCAAATTTTCAAGTTTAGCTTTAGACTCAGCTAACTCTTGTTCCAAGCTTTTCATCTTCTCATCTTGAGAGGAAATTTGATTTCTCAAGAATTCATTCTTTTTATTAGATTCAACTAATCTAACAAGCAATTCCTCTGTTTCAAGATTAGCCAATTTTAACTCTTCCTTGAATTTCTTAGAAATTTTCAAAGATTTAGATAATTCCTTACGAAGAGTTTCAAAAGCATCAAAAAAATCAGCAGAAACAATAGTGTCCTTTTTATTCAAAACATCACAGGCATCAACAAAATCAGCAGAAGCATGAATAGAAACATGATCAGAAAGACACTTTAAATTATCCATGACAACAGGGGTCAAGGATCAGCTCTTAGATCAAAAGATCTAAAACAAGAGAGCTACCCGCTCTAATACCACTTGTTGAAAAATTTAGACCCCTTAAACTATAACCAGATTGCGTAGCCTAGATTAATTAGCCAAGTTTTTACTTAGTCAAATTAAACAGTTTTAGGTTAAAACAATCACCAAATCATATCATGCATATAAAACATATAAAGCAGCGGAAAATAAATAACACAGTGATATGATCACCCAAGAAAACCAAACCGGTAAAAAACCTGGGGAGGATTTTACCTACCGATCCTCAAGGCAAAACGGAATCCACTAAGAAAGAATTGAAGTTCTTACAAAAGGACTTACAAGCTCCCCGCTTGACTTCCTAATACTACTCACCAGTAGTAACTTCCTGACACGACCATGCGCAGGCTCCGAATCCACGGACTACTTCTTTCTTTGTATTCCTTTAATCAGCTACAAGCTCCTCACTTGTTTTTCTTTAAGCTTCAATGGTTGCAACTTTGTTGATCATCAAGATGTAGATAATATATCTTCCTTGAAAACCCTAAGTTTATGTGAAGGAAAGCTCCTCAAAGATCTTACAAGAAATTCACATAAACAGCAAATATGAGCAACAAAGACTTAGAGAGGTTTAGGTACAAAACCCTAATAAAATGAGGCACAAGAGGCACTCTAATCTCTCTCTACAAAAGTCTCAAAAACGTTCTAGGGTTTCTCTTATATATATAAGAGTTTTACTTGATCCCCAAGACGTTTAAATAGAGTTTGGGCTGAACTGGAACTCTGCAGAAAAATAAATCTGTACGTGGTTCGATCGATCGAGTCTAATTTTCAATCGATCGAGACTTACAGATTTAGTCTAATAAATTCTGCAATCACTCGATTCCAATTTTACAAATAAACATACTTTGAGCAAGCCTAACCTTAGACTAAATGTTTTGATCATGGTTTGCCAACAAAATACAAATTGAAGTTCTAATACATTAATTCCTAATTTCTTAGAACCCAACAATTTGTATGAAATAAAATCCTGGAAAGCCATTCTAAAGAAAAACATTTGGCTTTTAGGAATTAAGTTTGGGGGAAAACTCTATCATGTTTCCTTGGAAGATATTTTCCCTGAATGCTCCGTTCAATTAAAATAAATGGAACCTCGGGAACAAAGGCAGAATTCAATCCAGTTACTATAGGAATGTGCCTTACAATTATATATTCGTGGATCATGGTAACATATGGTACCATGCATACACGTCTTCACTATTAAAATAAAAAAAAACATGAACCACTCTTCGATCTCTATGAATCACGAGTCCGGCCTAAATCTAACAAACTTCCAAAAAATCTTTCCATTTTTTCATTACTTAAACTATAAAACAAAGTCCGAGATGGCAATCCCATATGCAACACTTCAATCATTCGGGCGTTTTGAGAATTGATGCCCCTTTTTAGTCTGCAGATTCTTAAAGCAAGAATATAATTTAAATTGAGTTCATAGAAACAACAGATGTGGACATTGATGAGAAATAATTTTCCCAACAAAGAAATTCCACGACATGGCCAAAATGTTTATAGAATATGTAAATGACATCCTTTTTTTTTTTTTTTTTTTTTTTTTTTTTTAACTAAAAAAAATATTATGGAAAGTAACAAGTGAAAATATTTCAAATGCAATGTTTGACATAATTGAACTACACTTTTATGTGCTCTCCAAAAGACATAATGATAGGAATACCTTTAACCAAGTCACTCGACTTGAGAAAAAAAAAAAAAAAAAAAGAATTGAGGAGACAAGCAGATTAATTTTAAGAATGAATGTATAATTTATTCCAACCTTTCAGATTGCTAAAGAGAAAAAAGTAAAAAAGAAAAGAAAAAGATCAGGTTTATGTCAAAGATATGCAAAAACTTCTGCAGCATGAGAAATCTTGTCTGCAAAGTACAGCTGAAGTTTATGAGCCGTTTGATATCAAATAATCTTAAGCTGTTGAATAAAGCTAATAGTAAGTCACAAATGTGCAAATACTTGAGCAAAAAATTAATAAAACAATGATATAGATTAGATTTTTAGGAAGCCTGTGATATAGATTAGGCATTTTTTATTTATAAACTTTTCTCCATCTTGTCAGCAACAAAAATCTCAAATAAATCTTTTCATGCACCCAAAAAATGACTAAAACAATGTTTTAGATTCTAAATTCTTGTAAAGTACAGTGGTTGTTTTAGATTCTATCTTCTTGTAAGGTTCTATAAATAAATTTGACGTCCAAAACAACTGAATTTACTTCAATGCTACCTTATTCTTAGTGAAGATTGATTGTAATATTTTAACCTTGGTCTAAAATGCTAAATTTGAAGGTTTTAGTTCTGAATCTCCTCAATAAGAATTCCAAGCAAAACACATAAAATGCGTATAAGAAAACAATGAACATATTGTAAGAGATTCTGAGCAAAAGACTTACTCTAAACCCGATGCCATCCCTCCTTTCATGGTCTACTTCTTATGGAAGAAGTCTTCTAACATCAATACCTGTGGGAAATCTATGTTAACCTTGCATCCTGTGCACCCTGAAGTAAAAGTTCAAAGATTTATCAGATCTTAAGGCATGTATTTGTTTGCAGAAGATAAATAAACATGCCTCTGCATCCATAACAGGATGAACCTTGGATTGGCAAGATATTAGTTAAGGAAACAGTGACAAATCCAGAAACTAGACTGCCAGTGGTTTGAAATCCATTGGGGAGGTATCATGGAACATTCCTTAGATAGGTTGTCATGCCCAAAATAAGAATCAGAAACATAATGAAGACTGAAGTAACTAAATTGCCGGTGGTTTTGGAAACCTCCATGGTCAGGTCAAGAACATTCCCTAATGTTGCTCTTTTTTGTTCCATGGCAGGGAAATCATGAACTTCTTTTCACAGATTGTTCATCACAAAGATGGTTTCTTAAATTTGGAATTGAAGAAAACCAAAGAACAAGAAGTAAATTACATCTGATTGTTACGGATACAACCTTTCAACTTAATCACATTCAGAATAGAAATATACTATTTGAAATCAGCATGTCAAATGGCTATTACATGCTTTTCATAAAGTTAAAAAAAAAAAAAAAAAAAAAAAAAAAAAAAGGAGTCAGACGACCAGACCTTAGACATAAGAAAGTAGCACATTGAAGTACAGAATTATATACAACGAAAGGGAGAATAGAGCAAACACATGCTGCCAGAAGAGGAGTGCTGATGCCTCCTTCACTGCATAACCCCTCAAGCTTGCAATTGCCCCCAACAAAATGGCACTTGGCGTTGTGTATTGCAGCAACAGCACAAACCGGTACATTTGATCACCATAGACCAAAAAATTTAACTTATCAGCCAACATGATGACCCCAATTCCAAACAAAGGAAGTACTAAAAGCCTTGCTACAATGATTCCAATTGTAGTTCGGATCCCTAAATTAGATTCATTGGGACCCTCAGCTAGCATTCCACCAAGAATAAGCATAGTTGAAGGCACCATTGCCTCAGCCATAAAATCTAAACTGTCTGTGATGAAAGAGACTATAGAATCATCATTAAAAACAAAAGATTTGAGCTGAGGGATAAGTCCTATAATAATAGCTAACAGAGAACCAATTGTTGGTGGCTGAAGAATGTGATGAATTGGAGTTTTCTCAGCTACAATTCTGATTTTTCTAACCATCCTAGGCTCAGCCAAACACGTAATAGACTTGGGACTACTTGGACTTTCCTCCACTGAATCAAGATCCTGAATAGTTGATTGTGAGATGCCAGAGATGCTATTGAAAAGCCTTGCTATAAAGGGTGTCTTGCAATGTTCTGTTTCCTTATCTTCAATTCCTGGCCATTCAGCTTCAACAAGAAGTGGCCTACTGAGATCATCAGCAGGTACTTCCTCAATCTCAGCGGGCCCTTCTTCAACTTCAACAATCTCATAAGACTCCAATGGGGGCTCCATCATATGATAAACAAGAGTGTATACAAGAATAACAGAAACCCATTGAGAAAAGGATACATATGCCACACCAGCTGCATAACATTCCTCGCCAAATGGGTTATCAGTACTGTGGCAAACTGATGAAACAATTGCAAGGGGGATATTCCCCGTGTTTCCAAATGCGGTCATGATGATGGTGAATCGAAAGTATTCAGGTGGTGGCCTGCAAATTATAGCCACCAATAACCCCAACACAGAACCAATGGCAGTACTGAGAACAACATTTACAGGGATGAACCACCAATGAATGAGATTTTTTAGACTGATGCAGGGACCAAGGTGGGTGAAGATCAGGCAGGGCAAAAATAGAGAAAAAACAAGTTCACTTAGTATCTTGAAAGTCTCTTTTGGGATAGTTTGGATTTTCTTGTGAGCAAGAACTAAACCAATGACAGTTATAGAGAGGAGTTTCAATAAAGGTACTATTGACGTTAGAACAATTTCAGCTTCTGATTTCACTGTTTCATGTAATGAAGCAAGGAAGAACTCCATTCTTTATGCTTTTTAAGAAATAAGAATAATTAGGAGACTCCTAAAAAGATTCACACGCTACCTTTGAATCCAGAAAATCTAAGAATTGAAATTCAGATCCCTTAACAAGTATGGAAGTCATAAGAATTTTATGAAATATACAGAAAACTAAAAACATGGTAGAGTTGAAGAGGATATCAATATCTGTCAGTCACCAAGTTCTACAAGAACTTGAAAACATAGGAATAGAATTTCTCTCAGAACTATATGGAACAAACAATGTTGTTAGCCAGGAAATCTGAAAGCTACCCTAAGCCCAACAATCCCATCCCAACCCAATAGTCATGAAACTAATATAACATTCCTATAATATCATTGAGACATGGGACAAGACAACATGGGTTTTCCAGAACTAGAAATATAACAATAGCTGACAATGCTAATAAGTAGGTTCTTCCGGAGGAAAAAGAGCAACCTACAGATTTGTCAAACTTGGGAAATCTAGAACAGTTTGGAAGTGAAGTGATTAATTTGAAAGTTTGTTGGTGGCCTAATTGGGTGACGTTGGTGTAATAAAAAAAATAAATAAATAAAAGTATTCAACTATATGTCTGTATACCATATGTCATTAAATTGTAATGTAAAGAGAATCTGTCGTAAAATATTTAGTATTAATTAGGTGATGACTTTTTTTTGGCTGAGAAATTAGGTGATGACTTTTTTTTTTTTTCTTTTTTTTTTTTGGCTGAGAAATTCGGAGAAGACTTTTGAGAATATTAAATATTTTAACACACTTGAGGAGAGTAGAAAATTTCTTAAAGAAATTGACAATGATGAATATTTAAAAGAGTTTAACTCTTAAATACATAGCACAGACTTTAAACCTTTTTAACTCACACTCATTTTTCAATATGCGATTAACCCATTGTTTTTCTTTTGAAAATACTAAAGGTATGTTTGGTAACTGTTTTTTCCCCTTATTTTCTGTCTCTAAAAATAATTTTATATTTTTGAGACTAAAAAACTTGTTTGGTAACTTAAAATGGACAGAAAACAAAAACTGTTCTTAAAACTCAATTTGTGAAGAAACTAAAAACATGCAAAAGATTGTTTTCAGTTTTTAATTTTCAAAAGTCAACGAAAAAACATATTTAATTTAATGAATCTATCTCATTTAATGAGTTAGCATTAGAGTTCAAATCCTAGTAACAACTTATTTTAGTATTTTTTTTCTTTAAAAAACTATCTTTTATTTAAATTTCAACTAACCAAACATATTTTTTATTTCAAAAATATAAAAAAACTATTTTTTCTTCATATTTTCAAAAACAAATTTTTAAAAATAAAAAACAAAAACTATTATTAAACATAACTTAAATATTTTAACAATAAATTACACAGAAAAAGGAGAGTAGGTTATACTGGGTGATGACTTCAACAGTGAGGGATTTCAATTTACAACCTCATCATGACTGACTGTTAGTCATGCATCAGTGAATGTCAGCTCCAGCACGGCTGACTGTCAATAGGGTGCCAAATAATCTGTCCCAACCTACTTACTTTATTTATGTCACAAAGACTTAGAGCAAGCCACATGTCTACCAATAAGTACGGTACCCTTCTTATCAAAAAAAAAAAGTACGGTACCCTTATTGTTATTTATGTTGCAAATTTATGCTATATATTGAAAAAACTGAAATAACCAACATAGAAATAGGACATAAACAATGTTTGTCGAGAGATTAAAATTGATTACTTAATTTATTATTATTATTATTATGTTTTTCTTTAAAAAAAAATATAAATAAAAATAATTCACTCTTCTTCTTCTTCTTATTATTATTATTATTACTATTTCATATCATACTTTACTCACTTGTATATACTTTTTTTTTTAACATACTCACACGTATATACCTAATAAATAAATAAATAAGGAAGTCACATTTTTTTTTGTTTGTAAAATTTTGTCATTTTATATAGAACTAGTTAGGAAGGCACATGCTACCTCTTAAATGAGAAAATTAAAATAAAATTACTATTTGAAGAAGTATGAAACTGTATACATAAAAAAAGTATGTCATATAAAGTTAATCTTATTCGTATAATAATTTTGATAATTAGTCACATACAAAGTTATAATAGCTATTTAACATATGAACATCTATTTCACTATAATAGTTTCTTAGTACTTATTTGCTAAATGCAATATTCACCTACTAAAAGTTTCTAAGAATAATAACGAATATCATCATCTTCCAACAATAAGTGACTAATTTTTGCTAAGACATTGTCACAATATATAAATTTTCGTAATAAATGATGTTATATGCTACAATTAAAACTCCTCATCACACTACAAAAAACGGGGTCTATAGCCGCGTTTTTAAAACCGCGGCTAAAGGTCAAACCTATAGCCACGTTTTTTAGCCGCGGCTATAGACTGCAGGCCTATAGCTGCGTTCTGAAAACGCGGCTATAGGCTGAGACCTATAGCTGCATTTTTAAAAACGCAGCTATAAACCTTCACTCATACACAA